>UCOK01009526.1:0-16303 GCA_900474325.1 Synergus umbraculus | reverse complement strand
AACGCCTTAAAGCCATGGGAATGATTCAGAAGCAAGGAAATTGGGTTCCTTATGAATTGAAGCCAAGAGACGTTGAACGCCGTTTCTTTGCTTGTGAACAACTGCTTCAAAGACAGAATCGGAAGGGTTTTTTACATCGCATTGTAACCGGCGACGAAAAATGGGTCCACTACGATAATCCCAAACGCAGAAAATCATGGGGAATGCCCGGACATGCCTCCACATCTACGCCCAGACCGAATATTCACGGTGCCAAGGTTATGCTCTGCATTTGGTGGGACCAACTCGGTGTGGTGTATTATGAGCTGTTGAAACTGAGTGAAACTATTACAGGGGATCGTTATCGAACGCAATTGATGCGTTTGAGTCGAGCATTGAAGGAGAAACGGCCACAGTGTCAAGAGAGACACGATAAAGTTATCCTGCAACATGACAATGCTCGGCCACATGTCGCAAAACCCGTCAAGACATACTTGGAAACCCTAAAATGGGAAGTCTTACTTCCGGATGGAAGCTGTGGATTGTTGAAGTTATAGTTTGATTGTGGCTATGGAGGCACAGTATCCACAGCCACCACAACCTCTACAGCCACCACGACCTTAACGGCTTCAATCTAATTACCCCAACCATCCAGAGCTTGCATCAGCCATGCTGTTAGTTCAACCATTTAAACCCAGTTCTGCCATCCAGTCACCTCAATCACCTTGTCAATCATTATCAATTTCCTTATCAAGTTCCTACCTCAACCACAAATCCATACCATTATCCGGCCAACACTCATTCAGAGCCTGTAGCAGGCAAGAAGCGAAAACTTGAAATCAATGTGATATTTCTATAGACGGTAGTAGTAGTAGATATCAGAACGAAAAATATTAATTGTTTTGTTTCTAGCTGTTTGTTTGTTTCTTCTAAATATTAATTCGTTTGTTTCTAGAATTTTACACACACACACAATATACACAGTAAAAAAGAATACTTGATTTCAGTTAAAAATCGAACTTATTTTAAGGTGTAACAAAAAAAAGCATACGTAACCTGAAATTAAGAATGATACCCGCGCCTTAAATTAAGGAAATAAAAATATTGAAATTCAGATTGTCATAACCTGAACGCGTAAGTACACAAGCATTGATGCAGAGTCGCGCGCATATAAGGATATTAAAATATTGGAGCTAAGTTAAATAAAAATTGAAAAAAATGTCTTAAAAAAAAATTATTAATTAAGAACATGGTTTATTCGCACTTATATTATGGATATTCTAATAACTAATCGATCTATTCTAAAAAGATCATTGAGTCGAAATCGAAATATCGTAACGCCTATTCCGCACTCCTGATTTGTCGTGTAAGTATCGATAGTGATTTTCGACAATCGATAATTGCCGAATCGTAACTTCAGTAAATTCAGGTTTGACGTATAACTAACTTTAAAGTGATGATAACCTTACCTTTCTTTCAGGTTCCAATAAACTTACTTTCTACTTATTTATTGATTAATATATGTTACTACTTGCTTCAAGGTACTTAGTACACTTAAATTTAGTTTCTTCCTTAAGGGCATGTATTACTTACCCGATCTCTACCTTACCGACATTTTTTTCTCTGTAACATTGAAAATGTCTATATTTGAAGCTAAAGCCTTAAGGTACGTTTGTTTGGTCCTAAATATTGATATTTGAAAAAAAAAATTTTTTTCAACAAAGTTTTTTTATTTTTACAAAAATTTAAGACCAGACAAACATACATTAGCATATTTTCTTTAATTTTATAAATTTGCAATTTGATATCTTTATAAATGTAGACGTAGCGTTACAGAGAAAAAAATGTCGGTAAGGTAGGGATCGGGTAAGTAATACATGCCCTTAATTCAAGTTAATTCTGAAATTAAGTCGAATATAACTTTAAGGTTTCTTTTTTACTGTGTACAGAAAAATTAAAATTTTATTACATTGTAGGCACTGAAGAAAATTAAAAAAAGTTTATATATCAACCAGATTTTGGTAACCGCAGTCGTGGTCGTGGTCGAAGAGGAAACTAAATGCATAGTTCATTGGAATCCAACAGCTTTTCAAGGAGGTATAAATCTTGTCCGACTATTTATCAAAATTGCAGGGATAATTGCTGCATCTAAATGTACCAATGTATATTACTGCAACTGTATCTGCAGATTATAGGAATAATAATTAAAACGCTCGATCGATGAAGCTTTATGGGTCTTATTGTGACATCATAAAATTCAAATCTTCATTCACATTTTCTCAATTGGAATCTCAAACCATATTCTTTAGCGTTAAATTTTGTTACACAAATATTCGTAATGAGAATAACGAGCAATACCTAATAATAATTGCTGGTGTGCAGAGGCCCGCATATTGCGAGTGAAATCACTTTGCCGCACATACATATAATAATACATAATATAGCATACACTTATAGTCTTTGACACTTATAAACACAAAAACGAGATACACGCTCGCTTGCAAATTGATTTAATTAAATATCTTGTATATCTACTCTACACACACGCGTGCTGATGACTCTTGTTATGTACTCACGGAAAATGCACATTTTTTGCGCTTACATAGTAATTTATTCAGACGCAGGAGCCTGCAATATACATTTTTAACATTATATACATACTTTCCCACCAGATAGTTAGTTATATACGTCCATGAAAAATAAACGGAGGTAATTTAATTGTAAGGCAAATTATAGGTATTGTAATAACTGCTGATCGTCAAATGTATAATGAATATAAAATTTCAGTCATCACAGTATTACATTCCTATCTTTAAAGGAATTTTATTAAATTTATTTACCGGTTATTATACTATTGTAGTTTTATAGAATATCTTAAGAAATTTAAAGAGAATTGAAGAGGAATTGAAGAAAATCTTAGAAGAATTTAACCTTTGCTTGACACACTGTGGTGGATTACACTCCAGTCCTTTTTTTCTCTTAATTTAAAGTACCGAAGCGTGGAGGAAATCGCTTTTAATCAATATTTTTCAATAATTTCAGAAAAACAAATTGTCAAAAAAAATATCCAATAGTTAATTTTTTATTACAGATATTATGGCTGGGGTTGACGACACCCCAGTTTGGCAAGCGTTTTTTACTTCGCGAAGGTGTGGCAAGTAAGGTTTAAAAGAATAAAAAATATAAACTTTAAGAAGACTTTAAGGAGTTAGTACCAAAGAAAATTTTTGAAAAATCGATTTTCTAAAAAGTAAAAATTCTTATAATAAATATATGTAGAATTGTTGGGTTAATCGTTATTTTGGTCATAAATATCGAGAACAGGTCGAAAAACGCAAAACAACGTAACCATCTTGATCGCGCCGAACGTGCATTTGGCGCGTGTTTGAAGCAAATGACCTTGAAAATTGAACTCAAGGTCAAAATTGATGGTACAGTTAAATCGCCCTCTCAATCTTGGTCAACTTTTGTCTAAACCATTTTTACATAAATAAAGTATTTTACAAGATACTTATAGATTAAAATGGATCAACCCTGTATTTTAGGGCAAAAGGTTTAAACGCGTTTTTCGATCTGGCGTGCATGATTCAGAAAAAATTATTGGACGGATCGGGCTGAAACTTGGATGTTATTCTACACATATGTCGTTATGGCATGAACCAAAATCATAATTATTGATTAATATTTAACCATTTTTAAAAAAAATTTACGGTTAAAAAAAAGATGAAAAATTTTCAAGTCGGGCATTTTGTGTTTTTTTCAGATTTCAATTATTTTGCTTCATGCGATAGTGACAAGTCTAATCTTTATAAATATTGTTGATTTTTGTGTTTCTGAGCCTCAAAACTTGAGATATCATGGTGACCAGTTTTTAAAATGGGTAACTTCCGGCAGTCATACCAGTCAGATTTATTATTAAACAAAAAAAAAAGAAATTTTTGTAATAGTGTTTTATATCTATAATCGTGTGTGAAGATTTTGAACTGATTTTGGGGAATTTCAAAGGGTTTTTTTAAAAAAAAGGATTTTAAAGTATTTTAGGTCATTTCAAGTGATATATTATAAAAATTTAAAGAATATTGAAAGTTTTTAAAGATTTCAATGAATTTTAAAAGAAATTAGTAATTTTACGTATTGTCGAGGATATTACTGGGCTTGAATACTTACCGGGTTCGAATAGAAATCAAGCAATTTAGAGGTAAACGTGATATATTTAAACTACATATAGAAATTCAATAAGACTACAAATTTCTACGGTCGGCAAAGCTCTGTAACGATTTCCCTGGCTTACTTGGACCAGCAATCACTCGTGTTAACGTTATTTAATTCAATGGGCAAGAATTAATAATCAAGAAAAAAAGTATTTTTATTAAATTTATATAAAATGTTACCATTGTAGGAAATCTATTACAATAGAGATGTGTGATTATCTACAATTCTTGTAAACTTCTTCAAATCATTTAAAATTACTAAAAATTCTATGTAGTCCTTTGAAATCCTCCAAAACTCGTTGAAATTCCTTAAAATTCTTTAAAATGATTGAAAGTTCAACATACTCTATTTAAATAGCTGAAAATTTTTATGAAATTCCTTCAAATTACTCACAATCGTATGAAGTTATAGTCTTTTTCAATTCTTTAAAATTTCTAGTAATTCCATTTTTCTTGAAATCTTTTTAAATCCGTTAAAATTCCTAAAAATTTAATGAAAAATGTTTTAATAAAAATGTTAGTTTATAAGGTCGGTGTTTTAATATCATTAAATTGCCACGCCTTAATGATAATATTACACGTAATCGTTTTAGGATCTCCTATAAAAGGAATAATGGTCTCGCTACCAATATTACGATCGATTATTCTGTGTAAAAGATGTACAGACTAGAATTTCTAACGAGGGAGCATTTAAAAAAAATATATCTATAAAGATACATGTGAATGGAAAGCAAGCGGTAATTTGTCCTGAAATATGTCTGCAGGGTCTGCTAAAGTATTTACGAGAAACGCGTGCGCATATAATAAACAGGCCGATGCAAGTATATAACTAGGTACAGATTTTTTTCTCAATAAAGTCAAATTTTATATGCTTTATAATTCATACTATTCCTACTTAATAGTAATCTAAGTAGTGTTTTCTCTCAATTAAGAATTAAGATAAAGTTACTGTTTTTCCTGAATATTTTATAGTAAATTGCGTCTTTATATGAGAAAGTTTCATTTATACACAATTTTTTTTATGAATGGTGCGTTTCTTACAGAAAATATAAAACTTGTATTGATCAAAGTACCGAAAGTGCTTTTTTTACAAGATTAAAAATGTAAAAGTTTTATTTTGAAAGAGTTGGTTTATTTTACAGATTAGAAATTATAGAGTTGTGTTTTTTACAGAAAAAAAATTTGAAGTGTCTTTTTTTACATAAAAATTTAATAAATTACTTCTTTGGTCTTTTCGATATTTCCTTTCAGTATTTTCTTTTCGGTAAACTGCTCTCTGCATTATACAAAGAAGTAATTTATTTTTAAGTAAATGGGAAAGTTAAGAAGTTGCAAGCAATCAGAAAAAAGTAGGAAAAGAAGGATAAGTTTAAAATAGCTTATAAATAAAATCGAACTCTACACCTAAAGCAATAATGCCAAACACGATGACACTATTTCCACGTATTACAATATATTTATTAGATAGAAATTTATTTCCTTAATATTACATCCCTACAATGACTGTAATGCAGGCATTAGAAAACTTTAATGAAAGTCTCAATCCTATACAATGCAGAGAGCAGTTTAATAAATAATAAATATTCATAATTGATACGATAAATGAGTCCGAAGAAGTTCTGCCGAGCGAGAAGCCCAGTAGTCACGAGCGACGTCGGCGCGGCGCTTTACTCTTTATTTAATTTCTCGAAATGAACAAAAAACGGCAAGATTAAATTTACAGCATCGAAAGATAAAGAATTTAGCTTTATTTTGAGACCGAAAAAAAACATGCCTTTTTTCTGCAAGTCAAAACTATTTTGATTTTCAAAAAAATCTGTCAAATTTTCAATTTTTTAAAAAATGATTAGAAACATTCGATAGACCAGGAAAAAAGCTATCAAAAACATGTGGGACCAAATTTAGGAAAGCAGCTTAATACCTTCGAAATAGCACGAAACAAAACAAAATCGAAAAAATTCGAAAAATTCCCCCACCCCTATCTCGGTAAATTTTTATCCAATCGAGAAAATCTTTTTTCTTTAAAGTTCTACCTAGTAGGACTATACTTTACCCATGTTTGAGTTCGATCAGACAAAGTCGATATCTGAGGGTGGTACAGTTGGGGAATAATGCCCCATATATTAAAATAACTACACGGAAAAAAATTTGGTACAGTTGCTGCACCACCTCTAGTGCTGCTGCTGCACCACAATAAAGGACGACTGTTGCGCTATTTTAGGTTAGCAACTGTACTTTTTGTGGAGTAGTTACTGTCTTTTGGCAGAGAGAGCGTTGCGCTCCTTCGAAAAACGCAACTGCTATCCCTCAAGGTGCAGTAACTGCCCCGCAAACGTACAGTTGCTGCACTTATACAGAGAGCAACAGCTATCCCACGTTAAACGCAGCAGTTGTATCTACAGGGGCAGTAACTCTACCAAATTTTTTTCCGTGTAATTTTCGTTTTAATTTCCACAGAAATGAAAATTTGATAATTTTTCAAGATTTAAAGGTTCATTAAAAAATTTGTAGGTACGTAGTTTGGCGAATTCAAATGTAATCGAATTGTTCAATGCTTTCTCATGATCGTAAGTGAAATTAAATGGTTTTCTCGGTGGAGTTCCGAAAAGTAAAAACCTTTGATAATCTTGAGACTCCATATACTTATGAAAATTGGCGACGAGGCATTTTTTATAGTGAAACCATGAAAAAACCATAAAATAATTGTTTTTTGCGATTATCTTAGCTAATATGCAAAATTTTTAAAAGTGTTTTAAACAAAAGTTGTAGACCTTGTCGAGATACACATTTTTTGTGTGAAACATTTTTTACTGTGATTGATAGTTTTCGAGCAAATCAACCATACAAAGATAACAATCGTATCTCCATTGGTTTCGATTTAATACCTATACTTATGCTCTTCTTTACCATTCCACTTGCCATTTCCCTTTGCCATTTCCCTTTCCCTTTTCCGTCCCTTTATTATAATATTTATTTTTACTAAAGTCAAAAAGAAAGCGAAGATATAGTAAGAAAAATAGTTTTATTTGACACAGAAGTGGGAGGAAATATTTTTCTGTACTAGTTTTAAACATAGTACGACTTTACAAATTACCATTGAGAGTTGCAAAGGTGAATATCTTTAATAGCATATGGACCTTAGAAATAAGTGATACCTATATAAATAAAAAGTAAAACTACAATTACAAAGATTGGTAACTTAAATAATATACATTTATGTCACTGTCCTTAAAAGAGCTACTTTACACATTATTTAGAGGAACATAAACCCTGGCGAAAGTTTCAGATTAAAATTCAATTCGAATCATTCCGGAATTTTTATCCGAAACTAACAGTTTCATTCCGATCTAATCCTAAGGAATTTTTCCATCCGAATTAATTCGAAACCCATTCAAAAGCAATCCGATCCTTTAATCCTAATTAATTAATCCCAACTTTCAATCCGAAGAAATCCAGTTAATTCGAATGAATCCAAACTTTCAATCCAAATGAATGCGGTCAATCTGGTCAAGCAGAACTTCCAACTGGAATTAATCCCGTTTATCCGAATTAATCCGAATGATTTCTAAAAATTCGGATAAATTTTGATTTATTCAGATTGAGGGGATTAAGTTTTAGAATCGGGTGTTGAAAAATAGTATATTGTACAACTAGAAGGTTGAGATATTTCTGTTTACAATATAATATTTCTCAACACCCCTAATGATTTAGGCAATTTCATAAGCATACACGTGGGTCAGTTTCGCAATTTTGTTTTTTTATAAACTGCGTAGTAAAGAGGGAAAAAGCTGATTGCCCTGAAACACGAAATCATGTGAAATACGAAGGTGGATCCTCAGCAGTTAGAACAGCAACTGAGAAGATGCCACCACTGAATCCCTATGTTATCCTCCTTAATTAAGACTATATTCAAAACATATTTGCACACTACCATGAATACAACTTAT
Organism: Synergus umbraculus; assembly: GCA_900474325.1. Classification (NCBI taxonomy): domain Eukaryota; kingdom Metazoa; phylum Arthropoda; class Insecta; order Hymenoptera; family Cynipidae; genus Synergus; species Synergus umbraculus. The sequence continues at coordinate 8,166 of UCOK01009526.1, read as the reverse complement.
ATTCTAGTAAAGACGTAATTTTTCTACTTCCTAGGGAATAGAAAGTACTTTCCACTCACACCGCTCGAAAAAAAGATTGCGGCCCGCTCACACTGATGGCATAACAATAGGTCGATATACATAAAATTTATATAATATATGCATATATTTTATGTATTTTAATATTAAAGAGAAAAGTGGCGCAATATATACATACAGGCTAAAATCAGGACTTCTATTTGTCTTAAAAAAATTCAAGATATGCATTTCAAGTGATTTTAATATAGATATTAAAAAGAATTTGGATTTCAATTCAATAAAAAAATTGAAAGTGTCAACATTATTTTGACTGACTTTCCTAAAAAGTTTGTTCAATTTCGTAAATGACCCGGAATTATCATATAATTCCAATGTTAATAATTATTTATTCATGTGATTCAAATTACATTGAATTTGAATATAAACTTAAATTGGAAGGAAACAGGGAACTTGCTGAAGGAAAGGTAAAGCAGATCTCGTTATGCCGGTCCCGGGCAACTGGAGAGGACAAGCTGTCCAATCGCTCGCTTGACATACATGAGAAGACGTGTACAGCAGCACGGAGTTGTCAGTCGTAAACTGTCTTTCGTCTTGCAATTCTTTCGTATGTATATGTTTGTACGAGCCAAAACCTCAAGAGAAATAATAAAGCCGCTTCTCACAAGACACGACGCGACGTCTACAGTCTACACTCAGCTCCAATGCCATTGAATATTCTTGTATGATGTTATAGGCGGTCTATGTTAATAGCTATACCAATCTAGTAGATAAGTAGACAGTGAAACGTGACGTCTCGACGTAACCATTCGTATTCGTCTTGTAGGAAATAAAATTTAATAAAACACACAAAATAGCAAGCAAATTAACGATCCAATATCACAAAACTACTTATTGTTTCTGGTATCGACACTGATGATGTCTTTCACACGATTTTCGTGCAATTTTACATAGTCTTGACAAACTGATACAGAATTGCGAATATCATTTATGAGTATGAAGGTTAGGTCAATAAAACAACGTCCTTTCAGAATAATTTCAGTTTGATGACGCATATTAAGGCTGATGGAATTTGAAAACCATCAATATAGAAAAAAATCTATTTCTGTTAACTTTTCAGTTGGATTTGAACTCGAGATTTTCAAGGCAAAAAAAGGCCAAATTTAGAGTTTTTTTGTAGCACAAAAAGGAAAAAAGGTTCGAACTAACTCCGCTTACTCACTAATGAAGCGCATGAATATGCCCCAAATTCTATTTTCCCTAAAATTTATTTTACCGAAAATCAATTGATCGAATAGCAATTTGCTATAATTTGTATACTTCTGAATTATCGTTTGACATAATTTTTATTTTATCGAATTATAATTTGACATTATTTTCACAATTCCGAATTATTATTTAGCATAATTTTTATTTCTCCGAATAATCATTTGTCCTAATTTTTATTTTTCCGAATAACCATTCGACATAATTTTCATTTTCTCGAATTGCCACTTGTCATAATTTTTATAATACCGAATTACTGTTTAGCATAGTTTTTATTTTTCCGAATGAGCATCTAACCTAAAATTCATTTTACCGAAACACCATCTGTCATAATTCCCATCTGACCGAAATTCCAAGTAACAGAAATTTTATTCTTCCGAAAATGGCGTTCGACAATTTGGTTGGCTGATTTGAATTTCGCGTTATTATTCAGCCAATCAAATCGCCGGACGCCAACTGATTTTCGGTAAAATAAAATTTAGGGAAAATAGATTATGGGGCATATTCATGCGCCTCCTCACTAGTTTTTCGAAAAATTACTTTTGTAGTTCCAAAACAGCGCGAGATTAATTAATGCCAAAAAGGGCGGACATTTCAACTTCATTGATGCAAGTAGATAGTGATGGTTTACAGCGCGCGCAGCGCACGTTGACTAATCACTAGAGATATGTTGCCATTGGTCAAAATTTGACGTGCGATTCAAAATCGAATTAATTTAATTCCATTTTGAATTCCTGGAAATTACTTTAAATTTGTGAGGTGGGCATGGTTGAGGTTGAATAGAAACACTATAAGACACGATCACTATATAGAATAACTTTATATTTAAGTAATTAGATACACGTTTTTAGACGACGATCCTGTGCACGGTTAGTGCACAAGGTAAGAACGAAAGTAGTAACTAGCTGAAAGCGAACAACTAGGACTGGAAGACCTAGTTGTATATATTTAATAACACACAGACACAAACATTTCATATATATGTATCGATCCCGAATCGTTCTCTGTTAGTCACTCACGTTTAGGTCTCACTAACAATACTCAATAAAATTTCTCAAAATGGTTCGAAATGTTTTCAAATCTATTACAACTTCTTAAAAGCCAAAACATTAGGAAGGAAAAGATTCTTAAAAACATTTGCGCGTTTTTAGGGAGAATATGAACTCCCTCATGATGCGATAATCAATATAGATATGTAACATAACAAATTTTTGAAGAAACTTCGGTCATCTTTTACAGCCGCCTTAAAAATTTAAAAAGAGGTTCTTTCTTAGATGGTTGTACGTGCACACATGTACAACAGTGCATACGTGTGAGGGTGCATTGTCAAGGCTCAAATTTATGATTATTGGGACATCTTCCCCACACAATAAAATTCGCAATTTATCTCAAATTGGCGATTGCGGCTGTCGTCGCGAATTCTGCGCAAGCGTATAAATTTCACGCAGAACTCGATACTTGTTTCTTATTCGCCTGCCTCAATTATGCGGTTGCTAAAATAAATTCCGACGAATGTCACTTACGACCCAAGTTATATGTACCATATACATTATACATATACCTCGAGCGAGGATGCACAGAACGTCATTCATTCGGCCATTGGACCCACAACAAGAATTTCTGGCGTTAATTGCGTCAATTTAGCTTCCTTCATCAAAACAAGCGCCTGCCCGTGAAACTTAATTTTTCTTTTTACTTATTTTCTTATTTTCTTTTCTAACATTTTCTGCTTTTATAACACATCCATCCCTTTCCATTTGATGCACTCTAGCTATTTTTAATTGTAAATATAAACATTCTTTAAGCTATTTAAACAAGAAAATATAGATTTTTTAAACATTAATTTTTAAAAATCACGCGCTATATTATCTCAGTTTCATTTGGGTACTGCGAATATCCTAAAATTATCTTTTGGGCATATCATTCCTTAATACCAAAAACTACTATCCGATTGTTACTACGTAGATATTACTTTGCTGAAAAATAATCTTTTTCCACTTTTTAAAAAGTCAAAAAAGTCTCTGAGTTTTGGGCTCTTCAAAAATGCCAACTCTGATTTTTGTGCTCCATTCCTTGATGTAAAAACTACCCCCTTTTTATCACACAGATACGACTCTTCAAAAATTTCTTCATGACCGAAGTGGGGTAGTTTTTTGCATCAAAGGATAGAGCTCAAAAATAAGAATTGGTATATTTTTGAGGAGTCAAAAAATCAGAGACCCTTTTGACTTGGTAAAAAGTTAAAAAAGGTTATTTTTCAACAAATAATACTTTTAAGATTTGTAAGAGATTATTTTCAGTAAATTTATAAAATTTCAAAGAATTTTAATGAATTTTTTGTGGAATTTTAGGGTAAGTACAATACATATTTTATATGAGTTTTCCAGGAATTTAAAAGAGTTTATAGAATTCTGGAAGATTTTAAGGGATTTAAAATTTTTCCGCGAAATATTATGCAAATGAAAGAATTTTATAATAATTTAATAAGCTTTCTGAAGAATTATTAAATGATAATTAGGGATTTTAAGGTTCCACTCGCTTGCCGGCTGTTCCATTTTTCAAACATATATTCTGAGCACACAATTAAATTCTAGCTTAATTATTTAAATCAACTACGTCGCTTGCGAAATCGTATACCAAAAAAATATTTCGTCGCCACGTGCGCGAGAACCAAAATTATTACAAGACTGCTCTTAATAATTCTGTGGAATCTATATGTGAGTGCAGCTGTGATGTAATTTGCAGGTCCCGTAATCGTTCTCAATTCAAGGTGAAGCCCCACTTATATGTACAAACGAGGGAGAATCACGGCTTCTGTATGATGAAATAACGGATCATATATGAGCGAAAAATTGGGGTTGGGTGGAATAACGGATATTTTCAAAATGAATTTCCTCAACCATAAATCCATAAATCAATATATATGTACATAACTTCTGTTTATTTCTCACCAAAATTTCATGCGCGCCGGCCTTTGTCAATTATAATTTATCCTTATAATAATTTTTTTTAAATCTCTACAATTTGAAAGATATAAAATGAATTCAAAAAATTTCAAGATATATGTTCCGAGTAATATTTCACAGAATACAGAAAATTTTAAGTGATTCCAAAAGATTACAAAATACTCTATTAAGGGGTTACACCACCCTGGCGTGTGGGAAAATAGGTATTAAAATAAGCATTTTTTTTTGACGCAGTCATAAATTATTTAAAATAATTGTTATTACATATATACATAGTACTTTTATGTATAATTTGAATCAATGACAAATTAAAAAAATGTTTAAATGGCGGAGATATGAGCCAATGAGTAGTGGTGGTGTAACCCCTTAATATTTTAGGAGATATAGTACATGAATTAATTAATAAAGATATTTAAGAGATTTTAAAAGATTTAAAAGAAATTTAAGAAAATTGTAACAGTTTTCAAATGATTTCAAAGTATTTCATGGCATTTCAACAAATAGATTTTCACAGATTTAAGAGTGTTATTTTTGCACTTATAAACGATCAAGATAGGTACTTTTTCGACATCATCACAATTTATAGGTAAAACGGCAATTTTTCGCACAGGTCTTTTTAACATTCGATTAGCGCCTTTTATAGTTAACAGCCCTAATAACGCCATCATTTCCTAGATGCAATTCATTAATTCTCGCTAGAGGCCATTGCATATATGTACAAGGAATATTGTCCTCTTTCACTATCAGCATCAGTATACTCTCCGTTAGGTTCCATTTTTTGACGGTTTGCGCCATTTTTGACGAATATTTAACTAATTTAATATATACTCATATATACTCCATCTATTCCAAAAATCTTGACGAATTTTAGAAATCAACTGCCAAGTTGCTAATCGATTGGAAGATAAATAAGGCAAGAGGTCAGGTTTCGAGCAAATTAGTCAGTGAGTCACTAGGGTGGTCCTTATTTTTCGATTTTTGATTCTTCTTGATTTCACCCCCCTATTTTGTAATAATGACCAAAAAAATGACCAAAAAATGACCAAAAATGCGGGTATTTTTTTTTATATTTCATCGGACTCCTTTAGCTCTTTTTAAACAGATTTTAATAAAATCTCGTCAAATTTATACAAAAAGCAGATTTATTTATTAGAAAGCACGTGATGACAATGAAAACTCAAAATTTTGAAAAAATTCAAAATGGCCGCCAATTCTTTTTTTACTCATTATTCCTTTGTTTCTCGATCACATCTTTTCAATTGTCAATTGAAAGACTATATTATTGTAAAGAAACATATTTTGTGATATACGAAAGTCAAAATTTTGACAAATTCAAAATGGCGTCCTATGAAATACTCTAAAACTCGTCTTTTCTAAGCTTGCCGTCCTAAAATCCAAAAATTATGAGGAAAAATCAATTATATTGTTTCAAAGCTTATGTTTGAAAGTAAGTCTCGAAATTTTCACTAAAGTAAAAATGGGTACCTCATTACTATTTCCAAAAAGTTACGCAATGTTTACAAATTTAAACAATATATAAAATATATTTTCGGAAAGAATCTAGTACTTCTTAAAACTTAGAATTCTCAGCAAAGAGAAAAGTTCCAAAGTTCGAAGATAGAAACAGTATTTAGTATAAGTCGTAAGTGATTATTGCTGTCGATTCCCGGATGCGAATAAGACCACATGCTTGAAAAGTTCGTAAAACTGCAGTTGTATACTGGAAAATACATTTCTTAATGTAATTTGAAATTTATTTACTTAAAGTTCTATATATATATATATATAATACACTCATCTCGCGATCGACGGCACTTTACACGCTTGGCTAATTCTACGTCCCCGCCGAGCGTCCCTTGAGAGCCTACAATGAAGTGCCGGCGCTCGAAACTCAGCGCCGTACTGCGTAGCCTAGGTAGTATAGGAATTAGCGAATCTTAAAGTCTACATATACCGCTCCTGAGTAGTGACGTCAGAGTGCTCACTCGAGCAATTATAATCTCGACCGATCGACGGCACACAAGACCCGAGCGGTGCCGTCGATCGCGAGATGAGTGTAATAATAATATAATATAATATAATATATATTCTTGACAAACTAAACTTCAAGATTTTCGTCGGTTAGAAAAATGTCAAGTGACCGAACATGTGGTTATTCGATTTCGCGCAGCCAAAGAGGATCGAAGCGAAGTTGAAAGATTCTTTATAAGCCTTTATAATGCCATATTTGTGTGGTGGGATTAAATTTGAAGGGCGAAATCTTCCAAGACACTAATCGGGATTAGGGTTTCATGGGTTTTTTTTTAATTGAGAGCTGACTTGAAATACTCCTTGGAGTGTTCCAAATAAATATAAAACTTATGTAAAAACAGTATTTTGGATATTAATTTTCCTTGACATCTCTCAACCGGGCGGGCATTCCTAAAAATATAATATATATGGTTCAAGAGTCGTTCAAATATCTCAAAAACTCTAGCTTTTGTTAAAGGTCTCGGAAAATGTTCTCTTTTAATTTTTCCAAAACATTGCTAATTTTTGCAAAACTCTGAAATTATTCGCTCTAATTAGACAAAACATTGATTGTATTTTGAAAAAAGTAAATGTTTCACTTAGTTTCAGAAGAGGTTTGAAAAATGAAAAATTGCAAAAAAATAGTTTTTTAAATTTTATCTGATATATTAAACCACAAAAAGGTGGTTGAAGATCTGTAATGCATGGTGTGTGAAATTGCGCAATAAGATGTAAATTAAAACATAACAGGACCTAGGCACAAAGCAAAGCACCCTATTACCTGATATCTTGAAAAGGAAGAACCTCGACCCGCCCACGTAACTGTAATAACGTCGTCCTCGCATAACGCAGCACAAAAGCTTCATCGCTTGCCGCGATGTCGACATATATACCTACCGTTACATGTTCCAATTTAATTCGCTCCCTCGTCCACAAAAAGGTCCCGCGTAACATGTGTATACGCGATAGAAAAAGGAAGCAGTACCATATACAAGAATGTATGTATATATTAGATATTATCCATGTATGGGAACTCTTTTTATATACTATAAAGCAATGTCTCGAAATGAGTGAATATATAATTTTAAGGATATAAAATGAGTTGAAAAAGATTTTTACACGTTTTAAGAGATTTTAAATTATTTCAAGGTATTTCAAAATATTGAACAAAAATTTAAAAAGGTTTCAAGATTTTTCTAAAGGTTTAAAAAAATTGAAGAGATTTGAAGAAATTTTAAAGGATTTTATAGGATTTAATATACTTACTCGTAGATTTTACAAGATTATAGTCTTATAAAATCATTTAAAAAACGGCCTTTATTAACGCGGTTTATTAAAAAAAAGAAATTTATATGAGTGTACCAAAAGGGGTTGAAGCAAAAGAAGATCAAGTATGTAGATTGAACATAGCAATATATGATTTAAAACAATCTGCAAGATATTGGTTTCAAAAATTTGATCACGTATACTCAAACAAAAGGGTTTTAAAAATTCCTCAGTTAATCGATCTTTGTATTTACTTGATAAAGGTTATGTCAACACAATTATCTAAATATTGTTCATTGTTCTATGTTGAACTTTTAATTATTGCACTTGATATTGGCACTATAAAAAACGTTAAGCTTAACCTTTTTTATAAAGTGTTATAATAAGCGTTGTAATTAGCGGTATCCTCTAATAATAAACATAAAAATAATAAACATAAACATAAAAAGGAATGTTAATATAACCCGTTTAGATAAGAGTTCATACTTGATATGTGTTCTTTGAAAATTTAACATGAGCGATTGTAATGCTGTAAGTACTCCTCTGCCGACGATATTAAATTATGAAGCCTTAAATTCTGAAGAATATTATGATGCACCTTGTAAAAATCTCATTGGTATGTTCAATGTTATGTACTCGTCCA
>UCOK01009522.1:0-15278 GCA_900474325.1 Synergus umbraculus | reverse complement strand
CAGAAAGGTAGAAAGATGGAGATTTATTTTAGGACACTAAACAAATATACTAAGTATGAATCATTTATAGACATAGAGTTACACCACCGTCGGAAATTGTCCGTACACTGAGAAACTCTGTGTTAGAAAAATTACTATTATCGATAGCAATAAGTCAGGCCAAACATCGTTCTAAAAACATACAATGTTCCAAAGACGTTTTTGGAACATTTTTAATTGATTGAGAATGCGGTAAATGGGTGCGACTTGGAACGCGACACGACTTGGGTAAGGTGGTGGGGACGAGACACCAATTTTACGCGCGGAAAAAATTTACGCGCGTAAATTTTTTCCGCGCGGAACTAGAGTTAGAGTCGCTGTGTGGATTCACCTTCATAGAGGAAGCATTAACGATTTTCAAAATTAATCCTTTGCGGTATAGCGGGACGCTCAGCGTTACACCTTTTTCTCCATGGTTTTACATTTTTTTGACTACTTTTTTAACAACAAGTACCAGGTTTTTTATTTTTCCTAAGTCTCTAAGATATGAACGAATGTAAAAAAAATGTTACCCATCATTAATTGTTATTTATAAAAATAATGTATATAAACAAATAGTCCAAATTGGTGCTTTTTCACGGAGAAATTTATTTTCCACTAATCTGTCCTGTAGATTCGAACGGCAATTTTTTTTTGTATTGAGTACACCTTAAACTATTTTTAAGAATTTTTTCAGCATTTTTTTCAAGGTTAAATATATGGTAAATTCTATTTTTTTACTTAAAAAACTCTAAAATGCAGTATTTCTCTTACCAAACCAAATATAACAATTGTATTTTTTTAACCCTGTTCTTAAGGTTTATTTTCGAAAAATCCAAGATGACAAAAATTTTGATTTTGGAAATTAAGAATTATGAATGTTCAAAATTTTGAATTTTGGAAATCTGACTCCGGATTCATAATCAGCGACCCCGAAAACCCCCTAAGGTGCTTGTGACTGTAAAATTTGATTCTTAGAAAAATGTGTGCCGCAAAGGGTTAAAAATAATCATAATTTTCTTAAAATTCTATAAAATTCATTAATCATACAGGTCAATCGATTCGTTTCGATGCAAGGAATTTGTCTTTCTCTTACATAAGTTTTGAATTTTCATTCTTTAAGAAGTTATAATCGAAAAATCAATTTTACAAAAATTCAAAATCTACATAAAAATTTTAAAATTCAATATTTTGAAAAATCCTATGGCACGTTTTGAGATATTGGTGGTGCCAATATACCCTACAAATTTCATCAAATTATCTACAACTGTCTTTAAATTAATAGGGCGAAAAAAAATTGAGACATCCATACTTTGGGTTGTGTAAAAAAATGCGATATACGGCCGCTATAAAATACGTATACGGAATGTTTTGTATATATGCACTGTTGTAATTAGTTTGTACAACAAAGTGAAAACACTGCAAACGTGAACAGTCTACAAAACTTTCGATCATACAATTGGAGTCATGATCTGGGAATAAACAAAGAATCCACATGAATGTGACATTAGTCATATGGAAGTGGAGATTGAAAACAAGTAAGAAGTTTAGCATTCACCCGGTATATGTCACGCTTTTCATTTCAGAGCTGTAAGCGTGTCTCACGACCCCCCGATCCCCCCTACGATTTTTATTTTTTTTTCACTATATTGCACCTCTTAAAAAAATTTGACAAAAATGTATGTTGAAGAGGACATCATAAGGAATTTTTATGAAAAAAATGGTCGGTGTCACTATAAAACATGACCTCAAAAAATTTTTTTTAAAACTTAAAAATTTGTTAAGACCGGTTATTTTCGTCCAAAAAATTTTTCAATTTTTTTTTAAATCGTTTCATCGACCTAAATAACACATTTTTTCCTCATAAAAATCGGTTGAGCCGTTTATGAAAAAAACTACTTTTTTGGTTTTTCTATCCCCCTCCATAATTCCTACAAAAATACGTTTTTAAGGTTGAGACTTGGAGGAATTTTGTAACTCCTAGATGATGGTGCACAGTCCTTATTGATCAAATAACCCAGAAATTCGAGTTCGGAAACCCTGAACTCGCATATACTTAGGTTAATTCTCAGCGAGAAGTCTTACAAGCTCTGGAACACATATATAAGATAGTCCTCATGTTTCTCGACTGAGGTAGAGGCTATTAGGATGTAAGAGAACACAAAGTCCATTCTCCATAGCAAGCACGTCAGATTCGCATAATATGTAATACGTTTTTTCCTCAGAGTATCCGCATCTACGATAACGAGGGTCGGCCTCAATGAGTGACAGTGGCCGGCTAATACCTCCACTACGATCTTCACCTGCTTCTTTTCCATATTCAACAGGTGCTTTGACCTCTTGGAATATGACGTACTTCTTCGAATGCACTAGTTTCTTGGCTTCATCCTACCGCCTCTTATGTAGCCACTGAGACCACTCCTCAATCGCTCTTCTAGCTACAGCATGTGATACAGCGCAGTAGGATTCTGGTCCAATAAGGGGCATTAAAGCTCTTATTTTTACCTCTGGTTCCCTGAGAGTCTTTAGATCCATCCGTATACTAGATGAGTCCTCCCTGTTTAAACATCGCTTCTCGTTTCTGTTCATCATTCCATATCCAGGCCGTTGCGTTCACAAATGTAGTTGTTCCTCATCTTGTCCAAGTGAGTTCTCCCTACCGCTCCAACGAGTCCTTTTATTAACAGCCTATGTACCTCCATAGATGCTTGTTTCTTAATCAGAATATCCAATGGAGGCAATCCCAATAATATAATATCTTTATGATGCAGTCGGTGTAGTCCTCATTGATTCAGAAGTTGCCAGACAGAACACCCTCTGTAGGATTTGTAATTGACTTTTACAGCCCGTCAGGTTTGTCCTTGATACCCATATGAACGACGCATATGTAATTATTGGCCTGATTATCATAGTATAAAGCCAGTATACAACCTTGGGTTCCAGTACTCAAGTCTTGCCGACTGTACCTCTACAGGCCCAGAAGGCTTTTCTGGCCTTTTTAAAAACAGCATCAACGTATAATTTCCACGTTAGCTTGGGGTCATATATGACTCCCATATATTTAGAGCGCTTCCTGCATAAGATTCATTAATGTGCCCCCATGCTTTCCTTACACTAGGATTACTAGGTCATCTATCCTTGTGTATAATATACTTTTCTGTTTAGTTTGCAGATCAGGTCATCTATTACAAGTAGCCATTGAGTGGAAGACAACACTCCCCCCTGCGGGCATCCGCTTGTAACCCTCGCCTTCACTTCTTTAACATGTAATCAAGTATACATGATCATGCTTTTCAACATGAATCTCATCCATCTATTTATGGTAATATTGACTCCATGTTTGTTTGCCCGTCGTAGCGTTCTATAGACACGACTTGTAAGTACATGTAGTGCATCGATCGTAGATTTACCTTCTTCTGAGGCAAAGTGATTCTTATGAAGTGGTTCCGCCGATAGGGCTTCCTCTTTCATATACAAGTCCACCAATTTTTCCAGTGTTTTCAACATAAATGACTTTAGGCTAATCGCTCTACAGGATTTAGCTAGATAGTAGTTCGGCTTATCCGGTTTGAGAATAAAAATCGCCTTTACCTTTCTCCACATACCAGGGGTATATCCCATCGCTATGCATGCTCTAAATATGCTACACAATGGTCCTACCAAAAACTCTAAACCCTCTTGATTTATAGCAGAAATAATCTCATCATCCCCTGCATCTTTAAAGGGGTCAAATCATTTAACCATCCATTCAATTTTTGAGTACGTGACTATTCGACACGTATTCCTCCAGTGTTAACCCCTGGTCGTTGCACCAGAATCGCCTGAGGAGTATAACTTGTAGGTTTCCTCCTCTGGCGTTTGATCTAGTATCGATCCCGGAAAATGAACCTCCATTAGGAGCCTTAGTATCGAATCGGCTGTCTCGGTCATGTCATCTGATGGCTAAACCAGTGCCCTCAGCTGACATGATGAGTTGCCTCTTAAGGTTCTCTGAAGTCATGCAGTGTCGGGCATACTTTCTGTACCCTGACAATACCCCTTCCATGAGTTCCTTTTAGCAGTCTGTACCTCTACATTATATCTTGTATTATATTCCTTATACAAGTTCCATTTCTTAGTCTTTTTAGCCCTATTGAAGAGTCTTCTAGTCTCCTTCCTAAGGGCTTCGAGCCTAATATTCCACCAGGGAACATCCCTGTACACTTTTTTAACACGATATGGACAATTTTCTTCATACGATTTGCGCATAGTCCCATGAACATCGTCCATTGCAAATTCTATTTGATCGACGAATCTGATCGTCTACGGCAATGCCTCAAGAGGTCCCCTAATGGTGTCACTAAAAACATCCCAGTTCGTTGCTCTCGGATTCGTATACCTCTGAGGATCATGCCCGTCGGATCTCAGAGAATAATAGATATGTATGTGATCAGATAGAGAGGTTTCATGTTTCATGCCACCTCCTAATATATTCACATAGACGCATCGAACATCTAGATAAATCAATTACCTTCTAACATCTTGCATTCACAAAGGTACGACTATTGCCCCGGTTCATTATAATTAATCGGTAGAGAATAAGTAATCCAATAAAGACTCAAATCTGTTGTTGGTGTCTGTACTTCCCCATAAATCATGGTGCGCATTGGCATCACACCCAGTGAGAAGTAGCCATCCTCTCGTTCCACTATGTTTCACCAATCGTCTCCATTCCTCGGATGCTAGTTGGTCTGGGGCGTCAAATGATAGGTTCGCTGAACAAATGACTAAAGGTTATCGTACTCCTCCTACTTGGTGTTCAATTTTTATAGCTACCAGATTTCTGGAGCAGAATCTTGGTAAGTTAATACAATCAATGTCACCTCTGACGCATATTGCCGTCCTAAGTGTATCTCTGGTCTTTTAATAAATGATAGATCCGTCTGTACGATTGATGCCCTTAACTTCTTCCTTGTTAAGGCCTTCCAAAGGCTCTTCTATAAGAGCAAAAGCTGCTTTCTCTATAATTAGTCATCTACTAATAATAGCAGTTGCTGACTTCGCGTTGATTTTGTTAAAATCCAAACCCGATGAGCAATGTTTTTTATTGCTCATCTTCGATGTTGATTCCTCTTTTTTCTTCCGAGAGCGATTCCACTGGTTTGTCCCCCGGTTTCTCTTTACCTAGGATCCTGAGATTGATCCTCTTGAACCCATAGTAAGGCCTGTACTCGCGTCCTTTGATGGCTTCGACCGTTGTCTCATCCACGGAAAACACCATCTGTGTGACGTTTGTCTTCGTTCTCATGCTGATTATCCTCCATTCTTCCGACTTTAACGTTGGGTTTTGCACTGCCAGGCACTTTAAGGCGTTCTCCGGTTCCACTGAAGTTCCGGAATTCCAGGTCATCACTTTGACCTGTTTGGGGAGGAATTTGCTGACGATGACATTGATCTTCGCTCCTTTCCATGGGTGAAGATCTTTAGCGGCTTCAGTGAGCTACGTCTTCGACACTTCATCCGCTCACATCACATCACCGCTTCAATACACTTTGACTGATCGTAGTCGAGTTGGATGTCAAGAAATCCCTCTAGGACGACAGTCATTTTCAATTGACACTGAAGAACGTCTTTGTAGGAGGTGGTTGGGTCCATATTCCGTATCTTCTTTGTCTCCCTGATGTCCTTCGGTGTGCCGCCATCTGAATGAGCCCTTTTTGATTCACCTATCTGGGAGACATCCCCGCTCTCCGACTTTTGTGCTAGGAGGCATAAGTGCCTCTTCCTGGCTGCACCCGAATACTTTACTTTCTTCTAGGGTTTTCTTTTCATGTTTAGATGACTGGCATTAGCATCGTTTGCAAGTTCATTTAAGTCCTCACTTCCGGCCTCGCCGGAAGATCCGCCCCGGACAACTCCCTTGTTTGTTTCATCTGCAGTGTACATTTTTGCTCCTCCTATAGTATTCATTCTTTCATGTGAGGATGCCACGCATGAGGGGGTCATTGAAGAATCCTCTTTTTGGTTTTTGTATTTGTTTTTATTTTTATCCAAATTCATTTGAATCGCACGATAAGCTAGGGAACTAAAAATCCTCCACTACATTGACCCACTTGCACTGGTAAGGCATTATTACATTGGGAGGTTGCCTGGTATCCCATGACACCGTTCACCAGACCATATCCCAGTATAATTTATCCCTCGGCACGGTAGCTAACACCTTACATTGGGGGCTGTCTGGGACATCGAGATCCACTCGAATATCGCTGCTTAGTCAAACGACCACAGGTGCTATTCACCTTACTAACCAAAAACTAGATCCCTACATGAGTCTTACTGCTCGGATGTCCAGGTCGTCACTACCCACGGGAGATCCAGGCCTCTTCACCGCGGTCAGTTCCGAACCCGCCAAACTACTCGTTACGTAATTGCGCTCGTGCTTAAAAGCAAAGCATCACGATAATTTCAAGAACTTCGCCGAAGAGCAGCAAGTCTGAACTCGATGAAACTCAGCTGGTCTCTCTATTAGCGGGTTACCACCATAACAAAGCGACCGGGATCAAACCTGGACGTCTTCTGCAGGGAAGATCCGCTAGGTGTACGACTGGCAGGACCCTTACAGCCGTACACTTAGCCAAAATATACGTCGGCTCACACCAACCTACCCTGAGTCAACCTGGGAATGACTTCCAAGACCTGGGGTTAACTGAAAACACCCAAACACTTCCATCCTGATTAAAACCATCTGATACCTGATCAGAAGGCACCCCCATGGCCAACCATAGAGGTAATGGATGTGTTGATTAAAAGTCAACCCAACCTGGGGTATTCCTTTCTTAAACCGTACCTGGGGTAATACCGCAGTACCGCATACCATTTTAAAGAGAGAAAAGAATTCAGGAGACAATACCCTTCTCGACGGCTGGTGATACCTGACTTACATAAACTTCACTAAATATCTCGCACATTCTAATTACAGGTACCGGCTTAATACACATGCGCACACTCTCACACATCACTCGCTCGCTCGCTCTCTCACACACACCGCATAGAATTATTTAGCATTATTTTGATTTATATTCTATTAGATTAAATTTGCTTCTATAAAAATGATATTCAAATATATTTCGAATTTATGAGCTTTTCATTCTAATGTTATACACTCACACTCATTAAATATTGATTATTTTCCACATATTCATTTAGTTTATAATTTAGAAATATACTTTATAGAAAAATATAACAGATTTGTTATTCATTTGATGTAAACCCAATAGTTAATTTACTTTCTTGCCCTTAAAATTTATCCTGGCTCGACTGAAGCGTCCGGTAGGGCAGAAACCTACCGTCATTTGACGCCTAAATGGGGACGTCAAAACTGCACCGTTACAGATAATAACCGTATAATATTCGAAATGTCCGAAGGGCGTGATAAATGCTGTTTTTGCGATATCTTCCAGGGCAAACGGGATCTGGAGATATACAATCTTTAAGTCGATCTTGTAGAATACGGATCTGCCGCTTCGCGACCACAAAAAGTCGTGGACGTATACGGTTTAGCCTATGCAAATGCACGCACACGCGCCATTCCTTGGTCTTCATTTTGACCATGTGTACGGCTGAAGTTGCCGAATTTGCGACTTGGCCGCGGTCAATTCATCGGGCGGAAGGTGCGGAGCTCATAGAACATTGAAGGTCCTGTGGTTACGATGTGATGAAAAACCTTGGCCTTAGTCTCCGTTGGTTGGGAGGATACTGAGGTTACTTCGGGAAACTCCGCGAGGATGTTGTTGTAACTATTCTGTCTGTAGATGACATTACTGAGGCTTTTAAGAAACCTTGAATGGTAAACCTGGTTACTGGATCAACTGAGTGCGATTTCTGAAGTACAGGGACCGCTGCCACGGGGAAATTCTAGCTCAACTGGCTTCTGCTACTGGATTTTGACTGGGAATATCCTCGTTCGGCCTACCCCCCTATGCTGATATTGTGGTTGGAGCTAGAGCGAGAACTCCGGAAGTATTTTCCCCGATCTTCGAAGCGAGTTTAGCCAATTCTTTTGTGATAGCTATCAGTGTAAAAATCAACACATCCTGTGACGCGCTGGAGACGACGCTTAAAAGGTGCGCTGATTCGCAGCGATGGTTGGATAAGTTAAATAAGAATCCGATGCCACATAAACTTTATCGGTCCGAGTGACCAACTCCGAAAGGTTTTCTATGTCAAAGGTAACTAAACGGACTCGTATTTGTGTTTGAAGTTGATCGAATAAAATGATTTTGATATAATTAATATTGTCGCCGCGTGGCCGGCTACCAACTGAGAGCAAGTAGTGGAGTGAATGGTGCGAGTTGAAGAACAGTGGATATGGTGCGATGCATAAAGTGGCAACAGGCTAGTATCAAATATCGGTAAATTAGGTCACTACAAAAAATTCTGTTGCCATATTCTTACTAACTTAGATTAAGAGCGTAATTTAATTTTAAGTTGTTTTTTATAATTTATAACGAATGATTACACGCGTATGCATACCGCACGCACACTTCTATCAGGCACTTGTACCGAGCCTTGTTAGCGTCAACTAGGGATGTTCGATTCTCTCAAAAGAATCGATTCAGAATCGAATCATATAAAAATCGATTCACTTAAAAATCGGACACAAAAGTATCGATTTTCAAAGAATAGATCCAAAAAATCGTGAAAATTAAAGTTATAAGAAATTAAATTGTAAATATATTTATATTTCAAATAAAGAGTAAGTTTGAGTGTTTTTCTTATTTTTATAAAGTAATGAATAAACAATTCAACAGTGAACTCTTGAATATTTTCGTAATAAAATCCGTATAAAATTCAACAAAGGTAGAATACTTTATTATATTTTTAATACTTCATCTTCCACAGAGAATTATATGTGAACTACTTGTAGTTAGAAATAAGAAAATTATTATTTTATCATATATTAACAAAGTTAAAAAAATCGTTGAAGTACAAATATTACATATGAAGAACTACTTATTTACCTATTTGCCAATCTTTAAGAGACAAAGAATTTAAAAACAACAATTGCTTCAGATGTTCTGGAGAAAGATTGCTCCGGTGAATTGTGTATTGCTCTTGGGTGAATTGTGGAATCCCATGCAGGCGCTAAATGCAAAGCTCAAAACGAATAGCCAATGACAGAAAACATTTGAGTAGTTAAAAATCTAAAGGTGTTCTGTAATTCGCTGTCCATTTTATGCTTTGAGTTTTGCGCCCACATGAAATGACACTGTAAATTAAATATAGTTTCATTTTGTTTCACGGTTTTAAAAAAATTTGATGAGTAAAAATATGGAATTAAAAGAATTTCAAAAGGTAGAATTCGGTAAAAGCATCAAACCCTCGATTCTAAGGGTAAAGAATCGATTCAAAAATCGATTCTTTGACCAAAGAAAATCAATTTTTTTCAAGAATCGAATCGGAATCGAACACCCCTAGCGTCAACCCATACTCCTGCTATCCCCACTCAGATCGTGAACTATTGCAGGCTGATCACTTAAAGTTAGTCGCACGACGTTCGATTATCAGCCCAGTCGGGCCTCGTGCCCGGTGAAGACTCATACGCTTCTCCTACCAATAGGCGCTACTATGGTAGGCAAAGCACCGATGTGATATAGCAAGGCATAGGAGCGCCTATCCTTGTGATTTCCAAAATTCTCTCTCCGAAGAGGATTGTCAACACTCAGGCGTACCTGACGTTGACAATTCCAAGTCGCAGAAATCCAAGTTCACAGGCGCTTCTATATTTGTAATTTCACACATCTTTCTTTCTTAAGGTTGAATTCAAATGCATCCACGTAAAATAGTGGGGTTCCGTCAGGTGCCGTCGATCGAGGACAAGAAAATCTTCTACCGTCAATAAAAAATCAATAGGAAATGACAAAAAATTGCCAAAAACATTGTAACGAGTGATTACGCCTGTGTGCGTAGCACGCATACTCATTACCGAACCTCACAGTCGCCATCCCCGCTCTCGTACTTCTGCATTAGACTCATCATTACGTAACATCGGTCCCCCTCTCCAAGCCGTCTGCTCGCCAGACAGGTTCCATATAACCACCCGCAGCAGAACAATTCCTCAATCTAGCTAGGCGAGATCGGAAAGTTTTCGTCTGGTGAAAACTCAAGTACTTTTCCTACCAACAGGAGCAACTGTGGTAGGCAAAGCACTGGCGAAATCGCAAGGCATAGGCGCTACTATCCTTGTCGATTTCCATATACTTTTGTATGGGGAATTGCCAACGCACAGGCGCACCTGTCGTTGTTAATTCTCGCGTAAGGGAAATGTCATGCTATAGGAGCTACTATGTTTGACATTTTCTAAATGTAACGTTATCATTCTCCCTCTTCCTTTTCTCCGCCCTTTCTCTCTCCCTCTCTCATTCAAAAGGTGTACGATTTCTACAGTCAATAAAATCACCTAAGGCTTTTGAAATCTATGCTAAAATATTAATAAATAGGAGCATCTATTATTAATATTTTCCACCCGAAACTACTTCTCTTTGATCCGATTACTCCACCGAAACTCCAATCCGCAAAAGTCAAAAGTAAAAAAGGAATTAATTAACACTTGACAGGTGCAACTGTAAGTGAATAATTAAGCAGGCGGATAGCATTTAATAGGCGCATCTATAAATGACTATCCACACAAATGTACTGAAGACTACACAACCGATCTTTACACTTTACCTTCCTCTTCGTCCACTCTGCTTCTACCGTACCGTAAATTACCTAGAAGTGGGGACCAAGACGTCGGTAAAATTGTAATCCGTCATTTCGTTCTTGTGTGTCTTTGTACTTTTGGAAATTATATTGTCAAGCATAAGTTAGACACGTCGTGAATTATGTTTTCAGGAAGATTAACCGATTTCCACTGACATTCCGCCTCCGTTCTCTCTAGAAGCATCTACTCAACAAATTTATTAATTTATATAATGTTATACACAAACACACACACTTATTTTTTGTTACCGCGTTACACACTTCATATACACTTAATATTGCATTATTTAAACACACACAAACATTTATACACACATAAACACTCACTCGTTACTCAAACATAAATTCTCATTCAGATATTTAAATTATAGGTTAACTAACTAAATTAATTAACTAACTAAATTTTGGATCTATTTATTCGTCTTTAAAATACCTAACCCTGAAAGACTGAAGCGTCCGGTAAGATGAATAGTAGGATAATAATAGATCATTACAACATGAAATATGGAGTAAATATAGCAAATAAGCTAGAGGGAGGGAACAGTGTAGCCAAATCGCGATACGGTTACGGTTATCTAGTGATCGCAGAACGTGGGATTTTTCGGCGCTCACCACGGTTCCCCGATGGAGCAATAGATTCAACCGTAACGTGTCGGTGAACAGTCCATGTTTCATGCTGCGTACATTAGACAAAAAAAATGTTTTCAATTTTTTTTAGCGCTACCCCCCAGTTTGATTCCATTTTATGTAGAAATAATTCCTGTAAAATTTGAGCTTAATCGGACTAAGAGAAAGGGTGCCCCTTGGCCCTTGAACGTTGAAAAACCATATAATTTAAGAAAAAACCAATTTTATTTGTTTATTTTGCAAAATTTTAATTATGTAAAAAAAAGCTTTATACAAAAGTTGTAGATTTATTCAAAATGCACATATTATTATCCATGATTTTTTCTCGTATGACTAACTGTTTCCGAGAAAAATGCGAAAATCATTTGTTTTAACTACAAATCTTGACGCTTAGATAATAACTATTTTTTATAACCTGGGAACTTTCGGCGATATTCACTCACAATCTGAAGTACATACTGTTTCTGTTGTTCGTTCTTCGTAAATAATGTAAATTATATCACATATCGTATTCTCTTCTTCTGAAGCTGTTACAAATTCACGACGAAAGAGAAAGATTTTCAAGCAAGTTTTGTGCGCCTTCTGCTACTGAAGCACCTTATTTGGATTTCAGGGTTTTGTCAAAACTTTATGAATATAAAGCTATCGACCCTGGTATCTCTCGCGTTGCATTAAAAAAACTAATGAATCATTTATGGTATTTAAGCTCTGAAACTGTCGTATTAGCTTTCTTGGATCCGAAATTGTCATCAGAATCAAAAATCAAAATGGTCAATGCTTTGAATCGCGAAACAAAATCATCAAATGAGAATGTGAAGCGAGTACAAATTCAAATCAATGAAATCCTAGCAATGATTAAAAATGGAATTGACCAATTCATTTCTGCCAACACTAAACGATTTTTCAGAAGATTCAGCTTGAATAATGAATTCCTTATGACAGAACCATTAAACTATAATCTAGGAATCATTCAGTCCCTATAGACGTTAAGTCTTTTACCACTGTGCAGGTCTTTACCTTATTTTTACCTCTATCTACTAAGTCCTTTATGGCGGTCAAATTCAGATGTACACCATGTACTCAGGTATTGGGTTTTTACTCCCACTCTTTCAATTTTTGTAACTAGGTACGTCTTCGACACCTCTTCGACTAAAAACTAAAAACAGATCTTTTCGAACCTTCGAAACATTCACACCCCTCTGTTCCAATCACAAATAAATACAAAGTTCTAAAAACACGAATTCTACATTCATTCAAAAACATTAACGAATATTTATATATCGGATTAATTTTCGATATATGATACCTTTAACACGGTACAAGGGGCACCCTTTCTCTTAGTCCGATTAAGCTCAAATTTTACAGGAATTATTTCTACATAAAATGGAACCAAATTGGGGGGTAGCGTGAAGAAAATTTAGTCTTTGAAAATAAGAGCCACCCTATTGTCTAGTTTATTCACCGAGTTTTGTTATTTTGTGATATTTAATTGACACATACCGCTAACCGTATCTGATAACCGCTAATCATTTACGTTTAACGTACCGTCAAACATTTCCAAAAACCATAAATTCCGCGTAACTAATATTTAGAACCACAATATATTCAACCCTTACACACACACTAGTTTAACTTAGATTTGTTTACACATATGGGACTTTCATCCTTTGTCCACTTTTCTAACTGTTTTTGGCTTTCAAAAAATCTGATAAAATTCAGTCATATTTTGAAGTGTCAACTAAACGATCCAATTGTTGTTAATGTCAATTGTTAAAAGCTTTTTAAAATAAATATTGAAATTTTCGTGAAAAATGGAATAAACTCAACGGAGGGTTTACCAATTCGTTGGCATTGACGCTTTTAGGCCTCTCGAAAACCTCTGGGTATGGATTTTAAGAAAAAAAAATTTCCTATACAGTTTGGGAACTTTTTTACGAATTCCCTCTGCCAACGAAGGGGTTAATTATCTCTAAAACCTGACCCTGACTAGGCTAAAGCGTCCGTTGAGATAATTATATGAAAGACCCAGAAAACAGATCGTTACACTGAGAAAAAAATTTTTTCGATCCAAAGAAATGTATTTCTTTGGGTCCATTGCTTTCAGTCAAAGGAATTATTTACGTGATTTTATTGTATTTTGTTTAGAGTCAAAAAATTTGTTCATTGAGTCAAAGAAATAATTTCTTTGAGAGGAAGAACCTAATTTTGTTGAGTCTAACTTTTGTACTCAAAGAAATATTTCTTTACTTCGATGTTATCGAAAATTTGAATTAAAAACTATGCTTTGTAAATTTAACAATTGACTAATGCCTGGATCAAGTATTATGGTTTCTTTGATTCAAAGAAATATTTTTAAAATTTAAGTAGATATTATTTAATTCAAAAAAACATTTATTTCATATAGTGGAGTTGATACTCTTGTTTCAATAAAACAGTTCATTGATCAAATGAAGTAATATGTTCATTTAAGTATTAATTTTTTTACTTTAAAGAAATGTTTCTTTTGATGGATAAAGTGGAGTGATTCAAATAGTGGATGTGGTACTATTGATTCAATTAAGTAATTTGTTTACTTAAGTATTAATTTATTTAATTAAAAAAAGTGTTTTTTTTAGTAAATATAATGAAGCGGTTTCAATCAAAGAAACCTTTCTTACAATGAAGGAATATATTTTTCAAATAACTACTTACATGATTGAATCAAATATATTTAGTTTTCATTCAATCTGTTTGTACACTTGTGTACAGTACAAAGGATTTTTTAGTTCAAAATATACATTGTACATAATGCAAGGTTCGACAATTTGCTGCCGGAAAATATTTCCTTGTATTCAAAACATATATGAAATGGATAATTGTAAATGCATATATTATTTACTCCGTATATCTCAGAAAAGAACACGTTTTTTTGAAATCATATGTATTGTGCGTATATATATTAAAAAATTACTAAGTCTGATCATCAGATTGAGAATATATACTGTAAGATATTATTTCATAAAGAAATTTTAAATTCTTATAAAGTGTTGCAGAAAACATTTTTAACATGAAATTGTTGATCCTTTTTTTTTCATTATGTTTAACATCCAGAAAAAAGGATCAACATTTTGTGTGTGTGTGTGTGTGTGTGTGATTTAAAATTGATTTTTGCAATAATATTTTATAAACCAAGCTTCCTTTATAAAATATTATTCTATAGGATATTTTCAATTTGGTCATCGAACTCACAATTTATAGTGAATAATTAAAAATGAAGAAACAAAATACTTAAAAGCAGGACAATTTTTGTGTAAAATGGGTAGTATCTTTTAAGCCTGTTGCAGCATTTCACGAAAACATGTAAACAAACACAGAAAAATAGCAAAATCTGTGGAATGTCTTAAAATCCACCATTGTGTCCACATCTTACCAATACGCGGTGTTTGAGGTCGCAAAAATGATGTGTTTGAAGTGTCGGTTTTTTTATCGACAATATTTTGGTTGTACGACAGGGGCTATCTGCTTATTTTCTGCAAAAAGGTTTGGCTAAAAAGTGAATTTTTACAAGTGACGAGACGCGGGTTGAGGGGTGCGGGTAAACAGTACTTACATTTGCCAAGTCCCTGTCCGAGCAAAAAAGGCACAAAACTTCACTCCAAGGGTGCGTCACTCACTCAGAAAAATTTTCCGAATCTCGCTATGCACTTCAAAGCCCGAGCACTTAGCTGTTTCGCAGGGTCGCCAATTTACCATTATATATACCATTATATTTACCATTAGACTAATGGTAAATTGGCGACCCTGCGAAACAGCTGACAGGTCCAGTAACTATTCAAGTAACTAGCACATGTGTAGTACGCGATTTATAAAACTTCTTTTTTTACACGATTTTCGTAAGTGCTCGGGCTTTGAAG
>UCOK01009516.1:0-10846 GCA_900474325.1 Synergus umbraculus | reverse complement strand
GTGTAAGGGAAATGAAGATTCCTTTCATCGAGATGAATCGATTGACCTATATGATTAATGCATTTCATAAAAAAATAAGCTTGTTAAAGTTAATTGTATTTTCAAAAATTAATTTTTCGACTATAACTTTTCAAATAATCAAAATTTTGACTTGACGTAAGGATAAAAAAAAATTCTTTGTGTCGAGACGAATCGATTGACCTGTATGATTAATGCATTTCATTGAGAAATAAGAAAGTTATGGTTCTATTTAATTTTGAAAAATTAGTTTAACAACTATAACTTCTCTAATATTCAAAGTTCGAAGCTGACGTAAGGGAAATAAAGATTCCTTGTGTCGAAACGAATCGATTGACCTATAATTTTAATCCATTTCATTAAAAAATAAGAAAGTTATAGTTATTTATAATTTTGAAAAATTAATTTTTCGCTATATGTTCTCAAATAGGGGAACCTGGGGTGGAATCGTTATTTGGGTAAAATGATGTTCTTCAATATCGATCAAGTTTCTGCATTATTTCCTTTGAAACTTTTTTAAAGTATGTTTCTTAGGTAGGCGATAAATATTAAAAGGAAAAAATAGAAATTTGTTCTGTAAAAGACAATAAGAAAATGCCTGAAAATTCCACTATATACCTAGTTGAATTTCTTACAAAATACTTAATTTTACAAGTTTTATGTACTTTTATAATTTTCGAAAAATTCATTTTTTCACTATAACTTCTCAAATATTCAAAAATGAAAGCTGATGTAAGGAAAATAAAGGTTCCTTGCGTCGAGGCGAATCGATTCACCTATAAGATTAATAAATTTCATTGAAAAATACAAAATTTGTGTTTAATTGTAATTTTCGAAAATGAATTTAATGATGATGTAAAGAATGCTTAATGCTTCCTCTATGAGGAAGCAAATCATATTTGCTTACAGGAAGCAAAGTGCTCATTGAATGAGTACATAAGTTGATACAACTTCACAGCTAGTTAAATTATTAATTCACGCTTAATTTATTTTTAAGACGCGGAGGTAAATTACTAAAGTCCGGAATATTTTCGCAGCGCAAAAATGCCCTTTTGAAGTTTCATAATCTCATGTTTAATAGAAAAAATCCCTCTGGGTCTCCACAGCCTGGTACAGCGTGCGCAGAGATCCAGTCTAAAAAAGTACGTGACGGCCCGAAAAGCAGAACATGAAAATACCTGCTGAATCCCCACTGTCTGGTATGGCGTACATAGAGATCCAACAGATAAATTAAACTAAATGATCACAAAAAATATGAAAAAATAAAGCAAAAGATGGTGTCAGCAGCCTGGAGTGGCGTGCACCAATCTCATATTTCAAAAGTATAGGAAATCACAGTCTGGAGTGGCGTACATAATTTCCTATCAACGAATACTACCTGTCTGACTAGTCTGGCTGCTACCCTTGGAGCTCGATGATCCCTTGAATAGAACACGGCGACTGTAGTCTGGTGCCCGGCGACGAGCGGAAAGCTCGTTCGCTTTATATTCCCAAGAAAGATAGTCTCGTTGATGGAATACCCTTTTGTAATGCGAATCTAGCGTGATTTTGGCCTTATCAAATTTTCATTGATATCTGATTGATAATAGATACCAGTCCGTTTCCTGCCATGCCGACAATGTGTAGTTAGGGATGACTATATTTAGGCATATTGAGTCGCGGTGTACCACACCGTTACAATATATACAACGCTGACTATCGCTCGCTGAGTATATCGGTCGAAATGGTCCTTATATAGTAACTAGTCAAATTCTCACCGCTTGTGAGAAACATTCAGTGCCGGGTCAAAAATGAATAGTGACCCACGTGATATTTAATATGTTTTAACATGTTTTACGTAAATTTTATATTATAACTTTGTTATTTGATTATTTTTAATGTTTTAATGTTTAAGATTTCGTGAATTTTATAAGTGCTGAAAGATTAATAATATTCAAGATAAATATTCAAGGAAGGATAAACGTTTTCGGAATTTAATCGACTTGTATTGTAAGTAAATTTTTATAGGATTTTTCGATGAAAATGTTTTCTTAGATTCATAGAAAATTTCTTTGAATCATCCTTAAAAATAAATATAATTACTTCATGGAAAATCGTACTAAATCAAGATAAATAATTTAATTTAGTTAAATTTGTTTTATAATTTTAGACACTACTTGAAGCTCTTTATCTATCTATATTATAAAAAGATGTCGTCGCCGCCGCCGCCGCCGCTGTGTCAGGAATTGAGAGAGTGGTCCCGTTCCCTTTTGGGAATCACGTGATCCCAAAGAGGAAACGGGACCCCTCATGAGGTCACGTGACCCACAAGAGGAAACGGGACCCCTCATAAGGTCACGTGACCCCCCAAGAGGAAACGGGACCCCTCATTAGGTCACGTGACCCCCCAAGAGGAAACGGGACCCCTCATGAGGTCACGTGATCCCAAAAGGAAACAGAGATTACCTCAATAACAGATTGGACATGTAACGTCTTTCAAGAAATAAATCAAACGACTCAAAATCGAACGTGATAAAAAAAATTGCGAATCAAATTAAATTCAATACGCGAAATATAAGTTAATAATAACACATATAATAAAATCAATTTAAACGATGCGCATAAATATGTTCAACAATCACACATAAAACAGGCACACAAACAAAAAAAAGTGGCAATGTCCAAAAACCGGACCTATATATTCGTATGTATTTTGACGCGCTGAATCCGAATCCGGAGTCCGTTTTCTTCCATCACGTCAAATTTAAGGGCGTTTGAAGATTAAATCGGCAAAAAAATCGATTGACAGGTGACTATTATTTCTATGGTTTTAACGGACGCTGAATCCGAATCTCAAATCCGTTTGATTCCATCATGTCTGCATCAAGGTCAAATTTTCAAAATGTGAAAAAAGTGAATTTTTGACTTCAAATTCTGAAAGGGCGGGAAATTTTACGTCCAGATATAGTATTCATTTTTATTTTTATAATGATCCTAAAGATCATTTCTAGGTCAATTTAAGTTAGTAACTTGATAGTTCGAATGACGATTGCAAAAATACGAAAATGTGTCTTCGTGGAACTTGACTACAGTTTTCATACGTTTTGAAGGGCGCTGAGTCCAAATTCGAGGTCAGCACGTCAAGACCGCAGCACGTCAGGGTCAAGGAGATTTGAAGGCCTAGTTGAGGTCAATCAAGTCATTTGAAAGGCGATAACTAGTATTTCTATGATTTTGAGGGTCGTTCTGTCTGAATACGGTCTCAGAATTGCCCCAAACTTGTCACCCCGATCACAAATGATATGTGCACAGTTTGTGAAACTTCTTCCCAGGCACATATATCAAATCAGCCGTGCATTACCTTAATATAGATGAAGGTACTCCAAGATGCAAACAGCGTTTCGTGTTATTACAAAAATTCACACTTTTCTTCTTCTGTAGCGAACCCTTTTATCCTCAAAAGATCTATGTAACGGATTTCTCTTTCTCTTTTGCGTCTTCATCTCGGTGTCCCTCTTAAGCATCCAACAAAAATCTGCCATCATGTTTACATCCCACTTTCCTTGATACCGAAATTCCATTTCCTTAATATATTGATGAAAACGTTCACCCTGGAGGTGTCCTGGGTTCCGACACTCGAAAAATTTAGGTGTGGTTAAAAAGATGTTAAAGCCAAACATATTTGTCACTGTGACGATCCTCATCAGAGCATACAAGATATTATATTTATTAGGTATTTTTAAGACGAATGTACTCATCGTAGAGAAAGTGACCGCATGTGTCTCAGCTCATACAGTTTTTTAGATTTAAAAAACATGTTGTTTTATTGGGGTTTTTTGGGGATTTTTGGAATTTTTGTGGATTTTTTGGGTTTTTTTTTGGGGGGGAGGGCTTTGTTTTTTGTAATATCTACAAGTAATTTGAGGCATCTCGTATATTTTCAATTTTATGCCTGTGAATCGAAGAATTTTTCGTAAATTGTCATCAACTTGTTAGACAACTTCTTTCAATTTTGAATGATTTGAAAATTTACTTCAAATACAGCAGAAATCAGATCTTTTTTACCACACCTAAATTTTTCGAGCGTCGCAACCCAGGACACCACCACGTGGTGACAGTGGAAAAGTTGTTTTTTTCTTTTTTCCGACTAAGTCCTGGGGTGAAGGCATGATGCCGTCATGACCGATACTTGAGAAAATACTCCTACGATGGAGGGTTTAGGATGCCCTGTATCGGCGATTGGTCAGGGTAAGCAAGCGGGCCCGCAATCGTCGTCATCATGCGACCGCAGCTCTACATTGGTGGAAAACTTGGCTTCTGTAGAGTATAATGCAACAAGTAGAGACTCTACTTCTCACAGGTGCAACAGAAAATCTGATAGTTTATGTTACGTTTGTGGTAAATTTGAAGTACCGAAATATCGAAGAAGCTTATCTGCTAAGTACGTAAATAATTACGAAGCATGCTTTCAGCTAAAGGTTGTCAACCAAAGACTTAGAATTAGAGTGGGTACCCCACATAATATGTCATTCCTGTAGAATAATGCAACTGAAATGGGACAAAAATCGAGACCGGAAACAACTGTTATTTCAACAGCCCATGATATGGTCCGAACCATCATGTCAAGCAGACTGCTATATCTGTATGACGAATACGTTTGGCTTTAACATAAGTAGTAAATCTACCATCTTGTATGCTAACGTAGCTTTAGTCAAAAAACCGATTACTTCCGAAATTGAAGCTGTAGTCGAAGAACCAGTAGAAATGGACTGGTTAGTCACGCTCGAGGAGAAGGAAATTAGTGGAAGCTCACAATCAGATGATAGCGAAGAAAATGAATATTAAGCATAAAACCCCAGAAACGTTCAACCAACACGAGTTGAATGATCTCATAAGAGATTTAGGATTGCTTTCACAAAGATGAAGAAAATTCGCTAACATTTCGTACAGATGTAAGAGGGTTGATGAATGAATTGAAACCTAACACTTAAAACACTGAAGAGTGGAGACTGATCATCGACTCTTCAAAACGGAGTCTGAAATCTGTCCTTCTACATAATGGAAACTCTTTTGCACCTATTCCGATAGCTCATTCAAGAACGTTGAAGGAAACGTACGAGAATTTGGCAATAGTCTTGTAAAAAATTAATTACTCAGAACACCAATGGAAAATCTGTGGCGATCTTAAAATTGCAACTCTGATTCTGGAACAACAATCAGGCTTTACAAAAAATCCCTGTTTTTTATGTCTCTGGGATAGTAGAGACAGAAAGAATTCGCACTCTGTTCAGAGATGACAAATTTGTCACAAAAATGAATCGTGACGAAATCGATGCATGAACTAGTTTCCAAAAAGTCTCAGAGAATTTCTTAGTAAATCAGAAAAGTGATGATTTTGAAAACTTAGTTCAAAATTTATTGGGAAACTATAAGAAGTTAGGTTGTTTGATGAATTTGAAATTACATTTTCTACACTTTCATCTCGATTACTTCCCAGAAAATCTCAGAGACTACAGTGAAGAACAGGGTGAACGTTTTCATCAAGATATTAAGACACAATTTCGGTATCAAGGAAAGTGGGATGTAAACATGATGGCAGATTTTTGTTGGATTCTTAAGAGGGACACCGAGATGAAGACGCAAAAGAGAAAGAGAAATCCGTTACATAGATCTTTTGAGGATAAAAAGGTTCGCTATAGAAGAAGAAAAGTGTGAATTTTTGTAATAACACGAAACGCTATTTGCATCTTGGAGTACCTACAAGTTTTGGGGCAATTCTGAGACAGTATCCAAATAGAAAGACCCTCAAAATCATAGAAATACTAGTTATCGCCTTTCAAATGACTTGATTAACCTCAACTAGGCCTTCAAATCTCCTTGACCCTGACGTGCTGCGGTCCTGACGTGCTGACGTCGAATTTGGACTCAGCAACCTTCAAAACGTATGAAAACTGTAATCAAGTTCCACGAAGACACATTTTCGTATTTTTGCAATCGTCATTCGAACTATGAAGTTAGTAACTTAAATTGACATAGAAATGATTGTAACGGTGGTACACCACGATGCCTAAATATAGGCATCCATAACTACGCGGTGTCGGCACGGCAGAAAGCGCGCAGATATCGATTACCTGTGCATAGATAGCTATGCAAATGTGATAAGGCCCAAATCACGCTAGGCTCGCATGTCAAAAGGGTCTCCCATCAACGAGACAATCTTTTGAGGAGATATAAAGGGAACGAGCTTTCCACTCGTCGCCGAACGCCAGACTGCAGGACTACTTTTTCTACTAGAAGACCTTCCAGCTTCAGGGATAGCAGTCGAAACCGTCATACAGGTAGTATTTTCGTATAAGAAACTATGTACGCCATTCCCGACTGTGGTTTCTTATATTTTTGCTAGAAACGTGAGGTTGGTGCACGCTCCTCCAGGCTGCTGATCTCATCTTTCACATTTTTTGTTTGCATTTTTTCTGATCATTTGACTGGACCTCTACGCACGCCATTCCAGGCTGTGGAGATTCAGTACATATATTTGTGTTTATTTTGGGGTAGCTGCACGTTTTTTAAACTGGATCTCTACGATAATTAACCACGGTTTCTTAAAGATAAATTTAGCGCGAATTAAAGCGATTCGAATTTAATTTAAAGCTGCGTTTCTTTCTCTCGTGGGAAAGGGAAAATAAATTGTAGACTCCTGAGTGCGAATTATTAAATTGTTTGTGAGTTTAACTCAGGAACGCTTAAAATATTCTTAAAAGTATAAACAATTTATTTAAACAAAAAAAATCGATTTTTTGAAAATCTCATGATGGTGTAACCCCTCAATAATTTAGAAATCGATAAAGAGAATAGATAAATCAGTATAATAACAAAGAGTTTTGATACTTAATTCTTGCTAATGAAAGATTACTCAAATATTTTCGATGGACGCGTTTCAAAATATTTATTAGAATATTACAGTGTTTTTAAACTTTATGCATTGATATCATATATTTTTTACAGGTAATAAGTCTGGAAGGATGGACAGATATAATGTATTACGTTCAAGATGCTCACTCCTTTTGGGATTGGATCTACTTCGTTCTTCTTATTGTTGTAAGTTTCATATTTTGTTATTTTAATTCGTAGTATCAAGGTATATCAAAAATTAAACGTTATTTTCAAAGAACATTATAATATTTTTAAATAAAATGTATTAATACTAGATTAATTAATTTTTTACGATGCCAGAAACTTTTTACATTCTTACAATAGCTTTGTACTTTGTGTATTTGAAGACTTATGCATAAAAACGAAATTTTTCAAAATTAAAAATAACTATAAGTTTCTTGTAATTAATTTATAACGTCATTAATCTTATAGGTTGTGACATTGCAGATTTTGCAAGTCACAAAAATACAAATTTTTACTTTCAATCTTAAATAAGGAGAGCTCTTGCGTTCACAAAGAGCCAAATTCGGCACTCCTAATTGTTTTATTTATATTTTATTCTATTATTTTATTTGTAACGGTGGTGTTTTTGGGTGACTCCTCTATCAGGCAGTCACGTTTTATTATCTTTGCCCTACCGGACGCTTCAGTCGAGCCAGGATCGATTTTAAGGGCAAGAAATAAATTAACTACTAGTTTATATTTAACAAAATAACATAAGCACTATATTTTCCTATAAAATACATTTCTAAATTTAAGAACTAAGTGACTCTAATTGAATTTTGAAAAAAATAATAGTAGTTCGGAAATAATATAAATTTGTGTGTTAATGTTGATGTAATATGTGCGGTGTGTACATGAGAGAGTGGATGTTGTGTACGAGAGAGAGCGAACGCATGTCTTTGTGTGTGAGAGAGTTAATCGTGTACCACCTGTAAGCATAATTTAAGTACGAGGGTTAGTGACGTCACTACGTAAGTTACGTATCACCAGCGGTCGAGACGGGCGCTATCTCCTGATTCCTTCTCTCTCCAATAAGCGGTTCACGGTACGGTACGGTGAGAGAAAGAAGAGGGAGATTATAATTTTGTGTTCCTTATTTCTGACGACGTTCCCCAGGTTCTATTTGTACAGGAATTCCCCAGGATGGGTTGATTTATGAAATCAACACATCCCTTTGCCTCCAAGGTTGGCCATGGGGGTGCCCGCTGGTCAAGTTTGGAGTGGGTCTCTCAGGATGGTACTTTTAAGGAGAGACAGGAATGAACCAGGAGTAGGCCAGGTTTTGGGCTGGCGTACTCTTCGTCTGCTAGCTGGCCATGGGGGTGCCCGCTGGTCAGGTAGCAGATGGTTTTATATTTTTAGGATGGAAACGACGGTGTGTTTATGATTTTTAGATTCCCCAGGTTCTGGAAATCATCCTCAGGTTGTCCCAGGATAGGTCGGTGAGAGCCGACGTATCCTTTATCTGAGTGCACGGCTGTAGGGGTGCCTGCCAGTCGTACACCCAGTGGATTTCCCTGAAGAAGAAGTCCAGGTTGCTTCCCGGTCTGTCTGCTATGGTAATAACCCGCTAGCAGAGAGACCGGCTGAGTTTGACTGAGTGCAGGCGAGCTGCTCCTCAGCGAACTGATTAATTATGCGTCGATTCAATGCTTTTAAGCACTTGCAGTTACGTAACAAGTAGCCGTTGGGTAGTAGGAGGAACCGGCTAGTGGAACTCTCGCCCCGCCCGCTCGGTGACGCAACTAGATAGCGATAGTTATTGAAGGATTGGAATATGTGACTAGATAAGACTGCTCGTCACATATTTTATATTATATATTTTCTTACCTTTTAAGAACTAATTTTTAATTTACAAAGAATTTAGAGCTATTTTTAAGTTTTTTATTGTCGAATTATTAGAAAAATTAGAACTATTTTTATTTTTATATTTTTTTTTGTACAATTTCCGAGCTCTGAGGTCTTAAGTCGGAATATAGAGGATTCCCATGAACGTACGCAGCTTATTTGGTCCAACATCAACACCTACATCTTCAAATCATCGCATGGTTACAAAATGATTTATATTTTATCTCACGATCATCCCTCTAAACATCCAAGACAGCTCTCTGTTAATATTCGACAGAAGGACTGATTTTGGTCTTCCAAGTTCCTAGGCGAAACCCCTGGCAAGGATTGACTGTGGCGACTACCAAGAAATTCTTTGAAGGAATAGGTAATCTTGCCTATTATTTTCTTTGATCTCTCCTCAGTTTTTGAACAGACATCTCTTGGCTTTTTATGCCTCTTTCTTTCTCTCTGACCTCTGTTATATTCTGCATCTCGAGCATCGATAGAGTAAGAGTTCATCATTCTCCACCATATCTTTGAAGTATTGTCGGCCCTGAAATCATCATCAGGAAGACAATTCTTCTGTCTAACTCCCTCTCGTAGGAAGGAGTTCGGAATCTCTTAGTCTATCAACGACGGCTGATAACCTGCGAAAAGGAAGAAGACAGAACGACAGGATGGACAAATAGGAAGCGGACCTCATTAACTATCGTGTTAAAATATCGTGTGGATTTTATGAAAAAAAATCAAAATTATTGTGCGTTTAGTATAAAAGATATAACATTGTAAAGAATAATATTTCTGTTCTCGCGAGACACATGGCGGGGGTAGGCAGTGACGATGTGGCAACACTCAGATGACATTTCGACGATTTTGACAATACAATTTTGGGGTTATAAGTGCATCACGACCATTTTCTCTGAGAATGAAAATTCAGTCTTGCCAATATCGTTGCCAGACGAACTGTGACTGTGAATGTGTGTATACTAGGGTGGTCTAAAAATGCATTGCAAAAATTTTTTCAATGCTACAGAGTCTCGATCCCCCCAATTCGTTTCTAAATCCGAAAAAAGAAAGTCCATATTTTTTTTTTGATTTTGATTAAAACACGTGCCGGATTTGATTTGAAATTTTCCATGTAAATTGCATGGGGAAAAATCACTTTTTGGAGTTTTTGGAATAATTTCTCAGGGTTTAGGAATGAAGCGGTGTATTTAAATTGTGCGCCCTTCTTTAAATTAAAATGAATGAATGTGATTCGCAAGTAGTAAAACCAATCAATTAATATTATTTCATCGGAAGAGTGGGGGGCTAGGAGACTCTTGGTGACAAGCGAGCCGATATCATTTAGGAAATTATTTAATTATTTATAGCTCGCTTGATCATTAAGCATCTCAGGTGCCACTTTCTCGAGCTCAGAGGGATTCTGAGAGGTATTAAGTCTCATTTAGTCTTTCCTATAATATATTATTAATATAAAATAGTGCAATTGGTTTTACTACAAGTGGTTGTGTGATTATTTGTTGCAGTATGGCGCTTATCATTTATCGCTTATCGTTTATCGATTATTATTTTTCGTGTAGCTTAGTTCAACAGCTTTAGCGTTGCTTAGCTTCGCCATGATCTATATATATTGAGGCGATATATTTGTATTTGGCGCAATTTTATTAGAATAAGTATGGATGGATGACGCGTCGTAATCAGCCTATCACCTTTATCGATGATTCTTAGAATAGTGGGAAATTTCACAGTAACGGCTAGCGATTAGAGAGAAGTCAATCAGAGCAATTCTCCCTTTTAAGGGTTTAACATCATCTGTAATTCGCTGCGTTAGAAGCAAGAATAAAAGAGCTTTCAGGTGAATATTTCATACTGTGTTTGATTTCTGAGTTGTGTGCGATAAAAGGTGATAGCCGTGATTAAGTGAAATTTGTGTGATTTTTGTATGTTCCAGCGTGGCGAATTTTATTTAAAGATTTGATCAGTAATCTGAGAGGTCGATTTTGTCTGAGGTGGTCATCTGGTTCGATATTCCAGTCATATTATGGATTCTTTTAATTTGTCCCGATTAATCCCATCCAGC
>UCOK01009512.1:0-23932 GCA_900474325.1 Synergus umbraculus | reverse complement strand
GGTAATAGTAGTATTATAAAAAATTTTTGTTTGGAAAATAAGGCACACATTTTCATTAAATGTTATAATTTTATTAAATATAAATAAAAAATGCAAAAAAAGAGCATTAAAAAAAAAAAAAAATTACATGTAGCGAGAATCGAACGCACGACCTTACGGTTATCAGTCGAGCGCCTCTAGCAGGAAGCTATCCGCACGCTTGGTAATGCATTTACAAAATCTCGAAGACAATCCGTTCATAATTTTTTAAATGCATTTTTCTCGAGAATGGGGCCAAATTGCGTCTTCTTGATTTTTCTGAGTAAACCTGGGGTACACATCTCTCATTCAGGAAAGTACCGATAAAAACTAAAAATACCAAACCTAAAGGTCCCCTTGTAAGACAGTCAGTCAGTCACCCTCAATCAATCTGGAATCTCTTTAAAAATTAAACTATCGAGTCTGCGGTTCAGAACGAATCTTTTCACTACCACCGGAACTTTAAGTGTCATCGAAATTAACTTAGTCTCCGGAAGGAACATCGAACTTAGTGTCAAGAAGTGATCTCGGACTTAGACTGAAGAAACAATCATCGATCATCATCGAGGTTCAACTTATTTGATAGTGTACATTCAACTTTAACTATAAATCTACTACAATGGTCAGGTACACATTATAAATACTTTTCTATCAATGGCTGAGGTTTCACTTTTCACTTTGTAACCAAGATCCTAAATCATTTCTTTTATTCAATAAATAATATTGTATTCCTAACTCTTATTTTGAAATCTGGTTGGCTATCCTCATCCCTGTAATTGAGAAATCCTTTCCCAATTCAAAAACGAGGAACCTCTCTAATTCTATTAAATTTGAGAAGTATGTTATCTCTCCCGAGACGTAACATAAATTATAAATTATAAATTCCATTATAAATTCCCATTTATATTACAAACTTCTTATTAAGTACCAAAGTGTTGTATATAAAAATGTTTTTCCACAACCTCCAGGACCATCAATATATATATACACCTACCATGTTCCTCGCTTCGATTTTCCAGCAAATGTAATACGCTATTAACAATTTCTTTTTGTTTGATATTTAATTTATTATACCTTTCCATACCAATAATAAAATCATTACCATCGTCGTTGTTTGTATCATTTATATTGTAACCTTCTTCAATAATTAAATATTTTATATTTTCATACGCCTTATGTTGGCCTAAATCCTTACTTGAAAATCTTCTGCCATTTTTTCTTTGAATTCATTCCACAAATTTTGAGGATTCATTGGATGACAATGAATAAAAATTCTAACAAATAATCTTCTAAGACTCTGAGGCATCATATATGCTGCAGTACAATGAATACATTTATGATTCATTTCACCTAAATAATTTTCTATTACGTCGCACCATACATTTAAATTTTCTTTTTGTAATGCATCGATTTGTTTTTTATTTCCACGATAACGACATTGTCTTTCCGCAGTTTTTTCTTTTCTAAATTTTAATCTTTCATCTTTTTTTTCAACGGAAAGTATTATTTTTTCTCCAATTCTTATTTCCTTATTATTCAATTTTTCATAACTAAAATTTCTGCAAACATTTTCAAATCTTACAATTGAACTTACTATATTTTCCTTATATTCTGCATGTTCATTACTAACTGTAAGAGCACAACACTTTAAAATGTTTTTAACATTCAAATTAGACTTTACAAAAACAATAAAATTTGACATAGTAAATTATATTACATTATTTTTATTTTATTTTTTTTTAATTTTTAATAATTTTCAATAATTTTTTTAATTTTATACATGAAAAAAGTAGCACAGTTGATCAAATGTTTTGATACATTACAATTTGTAGGTTAAACATTATTTGTAGGTTAAATGTTTAATCAAATTTGACATAGTAAATTATAAACAACACTTTAAAATGTTTTTAACATTCAAACGTTCTACATTTATCATTTTGAAATGTTATTCTATATTTATAGTTTCACATGAATTTGACATTTTTGTATGCTTTATTATTAAAATTTATTTTACAATAAATTAGTTGATAGTTGATATAATAAAAAATAAGAAAAAATAATACTTACATTATATGTTACGATGCAAGTATATTTTTCTTGAATAATCCTATATAAAATGTATATTTACGTCTCACATACATTGAACAGACGAACACTCGCTATCATGACTTCACATGAGTTGTACGCCTCACGTACATCACGTGATACGTTTCTTCTTTTTTTCTCTTTCTCTACTTTCTTTCAGATACACCAATCGGTGATCTGCTTTGAAACTGAATTAACTAAACCAAGCAAATAATAGCCTTTCCGCTCAACGTACATAAAGTTCAGCTTCCTTATTTATTTGATTTTATCCATTGATCTTTGAATGATGAGAGGAAATATTTTGGAATCGAGGAGATCAAAGTGTAAAAGACGCGATCTCTAGAGGCAATTGTGGGTTCCGGGACAATAGCTGTGATCTAATCATCGACTAATATCCACATTGACAACTTTAATTTTGACGTCCAGCCAATTATTCGTATCGACCATATTTTGTCTTCATGGCTTACAGTGAGGACGGTCTATTTACGGTCTCTTTCAAATTTCCACCTCCTCGAATATTTCTATGTTTCTCGATTGATATTTCGTCGCCATGTTCAATTGTTTTAGTTATTTTATGTTCTCGGTATTCTGCTTAACAGTTATTAACTATTTCGCTTGATTTCATGTCTTAATGTGTGATTGAGTAACGGTATTTTATATCATGTTAATTTTGATTATTCGCTTTGTAATTGACTCATAATTTATATTTGTAGCGCCGTGACAACGGCCACATTATTATTTCGAATTCTTGTTTATATATAACTATTAGCTGATTTTGACATTATGTAGCCTTCAATTTAACTCTTATTTTAAGTAAAGAAAGGGATGGAAGATACAATTGTTGCGTGGGTAGCAAGCTCCGGACGTAGGGACATGGAAGTTGGATTACATGGGAAATACAAAATGTGGGTTCACAGTGTCTGTAAACTCCTGCTTCCTTACGTTTGAAATAATTGGGAGCCCTGAAAAGGGCAGATTGGATTTGGGTTCTGAAAAGAACCGTTTGATTTAAAAATAAAAAAAAAAGGAGTTCTTAAAAGAACTGGGGTAAAGTTCCTTCAAAAAAGTTGTCTACGAGGTAACTTGGTCGGGATGTTGACCACCGATCTAATGCGTCGTTTCACTGGTGGTGAATTTTGTGAATCACCTGCCACAGGTTGGAAATTCGCCGGAGCTGGAACAGTGCGCGCGCAGTCCAATCGTGTGATACGAGATGTTGAAGGAGCATACTTGCGAGGCGATGAAAGGATGAGATACCGTGAATCAACTATACGCGAGTCCCGTATCGCGATCCCTTTTGGGGGTGAGGGTTTGATTGGCGAAGCCTGGATCTCTAGGACGTCATCACTATCACTAACATTTTCCTCTGTCACTACCACCGTTGGTTCTGGACGTAAACTCCTCACTTCGGTGATACGCGGATGGAACTCGAGGCTTTTGCCGGGCGTCATAGGCAACCCATTGTGGAGTGTGAAGCAATCCGGCCCGAGGATGTCATCTAGAAAGAAGCGCGGCGTAGTCGAGGAACGACTCGGACGAGAGACCGGTTGCTCTACGATAGGAGGAGGGTTGCTCGATGGAGCTACTTTCTCGGCGTAATCACGGCGATAACTGTCCGGAATCTCTATCTGGGTTCCCGGAGGGGCGCACTTAAGAGCCTCCAAAGCCCGTCGTCTCTTACTGTTAATCCGTTTTTTTAGGCTGGGACGCGGGCGAACTTTCTTCACGGCATTCGTAGGTGGCATTTGCCTTTTTACACTCGTAACACGAATTTTCACGAATATTCACCACACTAATAATCCAATAAGATGAAGTCGTCACTTATAGGAGGAAATTCTGAGGGTTCGCGTTCCCAGTGAGAACTCGGTTTTATGCAGGCATAAATTCGGTTCCCGTGAAGAACTGCGGATGGATCTTTCTATCTCCCTCCCCGGTTCCGGGTCGGTACCCCGAAGGATACTCGAGAACTCGATGTTGGGTTTTAGAATATGGAAAGGATTTGAATAGACTGTTGACTGGTAGACAAAAATAAGATTCAATTATTGAAACTT
Organism: Synergus umbraculus; assembly: GCA_900474325.1. Lineage (NCBI taxonomy): Eukaryota > Metazoa > Arthropoda > Insecta > Hymenoptera > Cynipidae > Synergus > Synergus umbraculus. The sequence continues at coordinate 19,778 of UCOK01009512.1, read as the reverse complement.
CGTTAGAACAGGCATTCGATGGTGCGAGGCAGCGTCGAGACTCTGAAGTCAATCACTCTGTCGAGCAGGGGTTCCTTGCAGGAGATCTCGTAACTCGAGAAAGTGGACGAGCTGCGAAATACAGCGCGTCTTATAGCCCTTGGCCGGGGAACCAGTGCACCAGTGGGGGAAATCGAGCGTCACGATTGGCTGAGACGATAGTCAGCACGAGCCAATCGTGAGCCCGACCCCGCACGAATGCTCAGGCAGCTCCACGGCCAAGAGCGCTGCTGAAAGTAGCAATACGATTGGCTAAGAGCAAAGCGGGTGAGCTCCAATGGGGGGCTCGGTTAAGAGTCCCGATGTCTGCCTCTAAACTACCAATCAGATGCCTAGGTTTATTTAGACAAATTTATGTGGAAAGAGCAGTGTTAAAACGAGATAAAGTTATAATTAAGTACGCTGGCGTGCGACAATTAGACGCATTGGTTTTGTTTATATTTACACTCTATTTATTTCTCTCGCTCACCAAACCTGCCGACCATAACAATTGATAGTATTATCTTTAAATTGAATTATCGCTTTTATTCTCTTACGTTTTCTCAAGAATAAATAATATTTTAAAATAAAGTAAACTCAAAACTTGTCGAAGGTACGCAATGAACATGACAGAGAAGAACTGCATGTTACAATATATACATACATTAGGGTGGTCCTTAATAGGGATATTTTCGAATTACTTTGCTCCCAGCTGCTCAAATGCTTCGAAATAGATAAAAAAAATTCTCTGAAAGTTTGAGCTCTTAATATTAACTTTAAGATAGTCCGCACTCCAACCTAAGTTTCTTATAGAAATAACATTTGTTTTTTAGAATTTTATAACTTAGCGACAAATGAATCATAAGCTAATAATAATAATAATAAGAATAATTCGCTTCATATTTTATTGGAAATTTGACGTTTTACAAAAAAGGTCTGATATGATTTTTCGCTAAATCTATTGGCTTAAGAGTTATTCGAGCTCAAAGTTTAATTAATATATAATTATTAATATTATCAAGTATAATTATTAAGTAAATACTTATTTTATAAAATATATCAAATTTTCGTTGTGAAATTTTTATTTATGATCACAAACAGTGTTATAAGGCAGGCTTATGGGAGCGTCAAGGAAATTTCTAAATTATACATTTTGACTCATTTCTTGACGCTTGGTATACGAGTTTGCCTAAACAGCTTACAGACCTTCCATTAAAATCTTCCGACCCAAATTTTATTTCCTTAATCCTCACGAAGGCCGACCTTAATATCCCTAATCCAGCATCTGACAGCTGACCCAAACTACTGACGCTACCCTCAGACCCAAACACAGCTATCATCTAATAGATTGGGGTTTTCCTTATTCTCTCTCTCTCTCTATTTTCTCTCACACCCACTGTCTCTCTTACTCCTTAAACATTATGAAATTAAGACTTTCCACTGTTTTCGTTTATCGTTGAAATTCTGATCACATTTCAGTGATATTTCGATCATTGGAGGCTTATTTTTATTAATTAAAAGGAAAAATATTAACCTAACCCGAGAGTAACGAGAATCTCCCCATATTCTTTAAAATAAATTAATTATGAATAATATTTAGAGTAAGGGGTATTATTCTTAAATATAAATAGTTTTCTTTTATAAATTAATTTTTAGGACTAGAATTTTATCTTAAATCATAATTTTTATTATTAAATATAATTTAAATTTAGAAGAAAGAAGTAAGGGAGACGGGGAGTTTCCCCACTTAAGTCAGCGCTCCCATCTCTGTCGTCATCGCTGGCCAACCCACTAGCTGGGACTCTACCCTCTCTCCTGACCTAAAGCGTCTGACAACCGAAGGGCCTACGAGCCCTGCTTCCCTTAGTCAGTCGATGTCCGCATCTCCGGGAGTTCGGTGATTTTTAGAGAGCCGACGCTCGCATTTCCGACAAGTCTCTGTGTCGGACTTGTGCTTTTTTTCTTGACTTGTATTTTTTTTTTTATTCTCCAAAAATAAATTAATTTACCCTAAAGTTTTCTTGTGCTTTTTACATCACGTGCTGCTATTCTTTCCTCCCTTCTTGCAGGACAACGAATTGCGACGAGAAACACCGAGAATAAGGAGGGTAAGTATTCTGTATAGTGACTCCAGTGCGTGATAGTTCATCTCCGTCCTCTTTTGTACGGGTCGCGTCCGATTAGTTTGACACGCCGAGCCGTGGGGTGTTACACCTTCGGCCGTGTTTCGACGTCGCTCGGTGTTAACCAGCGACGATACCTTTGCTCGTCGAGTCGTGGGGTGTTACACCCTCAACTGCGATCCAACATCGCGTGGTGTCAACCACCGACGAGATCTTTTCCGCACGTCGAGTCGTGGGGTGCTACACCTTCGACCGTGTATTGTCTTTTTTCTCGATCCGTGTTACTGTCGCTATTAACGGGGTTCATCACGTTATTCCATGCCCGCGTCACGGTTCAGGGAGAACCCCGTCCCTTCGAACTTACGAGGAATCGCGAACAAACGGAAACGACGCGGAAAACCCCGCCGGCGATACGGGAAGAAAGAGCGTGCCGAAGCACGCCTTCTCGCTCAGGCCGCGACTCAGGTCGAACGCGACGTGGTTCCGGAGATTGGAGAAGCCGTTATCGCCGCACCCGCGGAGCCCAACTTCGCCGCGATCCTACCCCTTTCTCCTTTGAAGCCACCTGCGGAAAAATCACGCGACATCCTCGTGGTAGCGGCGCTTTACTTTAGCCCCAATCACCCGTTACCACCCCCTGCAGAATTATTTTCACCGGACACCCTCTTCATCCCCACGGGTAGTTCTCCAGAAATCTTCTCCCCATCCACGGCAATCGTAGCCACCCGCGTAAAGAAAGTGCTTAATTTTTGAGCATCATTTCTCTTCCCGGGAACATTTCCGTTTAGGGAAATTTCCGAAGATTACCCCGACTTTTTCTCTCTCACTCACGTTACGCACTACGTACTCTCCTTATAGCATCACAGGGGAACGTAACAACAGCAAATACAATGTTATTCGTGGAATTGAGATTAATATATGAGATTTTTCAATTAATAAAACAAATACTTTTCTGATATTCAAGATAAAAAAATGAAAGTACAGGTGAAATATGATACCATTTGGAGAATAAGCCTTAATCCATTTTCATATTTTCTATAGTGCAAAGATATATCTTATAAAATAAGTATTTATTTAATAATTATACTCGAATAATTCTTAATTCTTAAGCCAATAGATTTGGCGAAAAATCATATGAGACCTTTTTTGTAGAACGTCAAATTTCCAATAAAATATGAAGCGAATTATTGCTTATGATTCATTTCTCGCTGAGTTATAAAATTCTAAAAAACAAATGCAATTTTTTCCATGTTATTTCCATAAGAAACTTAGGTTGGAGTGCGGACTATCTTAAAGTTAATATTAAGAGCTCAAACTTTCAGAGAATTTTTTTTATCTATTTGGAAGCATTTGAGCGGCTGGGAGCAAAGAAATTCGAAAATATCCCTATTAAGGACCAGCCTATATATACTTGGATCCAGTATTGGATCTAAGTTCAAACCAAAAGTTTTATGTTCTTATTTTACTCAAAAAAATTATAACTAGGTATTTTTTCGCTCTGCAGAGCCTCAGCGAAAGTTTTGAATTCAATTCGAGGTTTTGCATAAATCCGAGGTCCATTCAAAATCAATTTTAAGTTTTAATTCAAATAAATCAGATTGAACTCGATCTATAATAGGAAATGATAAGACTTAATGCAATCATTAAATCTAAATAAGTACGGTCAATATCAATGAATCCGAATTTTATGGAATCATTTGGGTTGATTCGGATAGACTGGATTCATTTGGATTAAAAATTTGAGTATTGACCGTAATCAAGGATTGTGTTTTCAGATTAATGCTGATTAATTCGTATTGACAGGATTCATTCGAATTGAAAACTTCTTCCGGATACAAGTTCCGGAATGATTTGGAAAATTTCGGATTTGTTCTGAATAAATTTCAATCCAAAACTTTCGACGGCGATTGACAAGGAGATAGAATGATATAGGTGTAGATAGACAAGAGATAGAAAGAGATAGGCCGAGATAAAAAAGAGATAAAAAGGGATAGAAAAGAGGAGATTCAAAGAGATAGGCGTGGATTTGGATTGATACGGAGATAGAAAGAGATAGCGGGGATAGGCGAGAGATAGAAAGGGGTAACCAATTTTTATTTCTTTCTATCTTACAGATAGAAGGAGATAGGATTTCTATCTCTACTTCCAGCAGGGCAATTATTAGCAAAAGTATTGCTCAGATTTTTTTATGGTTTCATTATAAAGAGCAACTCTAGAACTATCCAAAAGTGTAAAAACCTCAAAATCGAATTTTGCAGCGTAAGACCCCTTTCCTCGGCGCACGTCATATATATTATTCAACTTCAGTTTTGGCCGAAGCCACTTCTTTCTTGTGTTTCACGGTAAATAAACCTAATTGTTTTTAATTAAACTGGGATTGTTAATTTCAACCCCTCCCACGGCAGATCCAGGTTCCCCTTTCCACCCTTTTTGAGTAATAATCCAGCTCAATTATAAAGTCTACGTAATTGGCAAAGAACAGTTACTGGGAGTTTTTGTGGTCGGTTTCGCTTAAGAATTATCTTGAGTTCCATCTTCCTCTTTATCGGTTAATTCAATTTCATCTAGAAGCATTTCAACTTCTGAAAAACCAGTTACTTCATCTTCTCGATCTTCTTTGACGGAACGGGCAAAAATTTCTTTTTTTGAAGTCGTGAATGTACCCTTATTGTAGATATGAGTAGATCTGAGGAATCCATCACTCTATAGAACACATAGTACACATTAGCTCGACGGTCGTGTTTTCTAATATGAAATTGTCTATAATTCTTATATTCTTTGTTGTGAGCTTCAGAAGCTTCTTCGTCAAACATTCCTACCGGTAACACACTTGTGTTTATGATTTCTGCTCCATGAATGAGTATCTTATGTAACGTTGAAGGCATTGAGTACTAGTTGCAGTTAATTACATATATTTCAGCAGTAGAATCACAAAGTTTTTCAAACTCAAGTGGGTTCACCGGAAGCGACATGCGGTTAAAATTGTTTTTAAATTACGAAGTAACTCAGAGTCAAACCCAAGATGTGTGGCAAGTTCATCAGGATTCTTTAAAGCTCTTCGATTGTGAGACATCAAATTTGATTCGTAAAAATTGATTTTGAGTTTATAATTTAAGTCGGTACTTGGGCGTTGTAGATTTTGATTCTAGAAATATTTTGGTATGATTTAAGCACATCAAAAATAGATCAAAAAAATTAAGCCGGGAATAACAATTTAAATTTTTATTTTCAGAACATTACAATTTTTTTAATCTCTGGCCAAAGCTTCGGATAGAAATTCTATCGGAATAAAGCGGAAGAACTTCAAAGTCTATCCGAGTGAACTAACTTTTAAATTCAAATGAAACCGAATTCGGTTTTAATAGGAAAATTTTTTTGGTTTCGGATTGGACTGATAGCTGCAGATTAGATTGTTGGTGTTTACATCTGTTTCAACCGGATTGATTCGGTTAGGAATTGACTCCAGATTGACTCTAATATCTTCAAACAGGAATTTTTTGTTTTGTTTACGGAAATTTAAACCGTCGATTGATTCGCATGTGAATTTTGGTTTTGACATCGTATTGATTTTGAATGATTTGGATAAGGTTTTTGATTATTGTGATAATGGATAAAATGTTTGGTTTTGACTTTAGATTGGATCGGATAAATTCAGATGGGATTCAGTATTTTTCAAGGATGTGCTCGAAAGGAAACTGATTTACTCAGATATAAACGGATTCAAACGGATAGAAATTTTCCTTTGCGAAAATTTCGCCAGGGATTTCTTACCTTGTAATCTTGTAATGCTACTCTATCAATAATTGGTGCAGCAGGATAAAGTCTCATAGTTTCAAAAAACGTCTGATGTAAAAGTTTCATTCCTTGAATGCCTTCATAAGAAAATCCGTGTTTCTCCAACTCTTTTTGAATTTCTTTTCTCACTCGATCCTGAAGGTCTGGATCTTTAGCCAATTCCATAAGAGCCAATGCCATTGTTGTAGAACTGCTTTCAATACCAGCTATAGAGAAAATTGTAGGCTGGGCCAGAAGTGTATCATCGTGAATTTCTAAAGAAATAATTTTGATTAAAATGCACCAAATAATATAATTGCTTAAATATAATAAATATTATAAATGTATAAAATTAAAGCTATGTATAGCGCTCTCAGATCGAGCTGGAAATTTACCCTCTCCCCATCCACTATTTTATCGAAAATAAGCAATTGTGAAATAAAATTTGGCACACCTTTGAAATTATTATTCTTTTTAAGTATTTTCTTCAATTACATAAGAAAATTTTCCCACATTATATTTAATAAATTACTTTTTTTCGGTAAAATAGTAGATATAGAGGGGGTAAACTTCTTGCTCGATCTGAGAGCACTGGCTATGTATCAGTTATCCAATTCTTACTTTATCAGTAAATCCCTTAAGGGCATTGCATAACTGAAGTTTAAAAATTGTGTGGCTACACCAATCGACGTTTCTTATGTATCGAGGTATCTGATTGGTGTAGACAATTTGACTGTACGGGAGATGTCAGGTAAATAAAATTTTTCACGCCGGGGATATTATAATTTACGCATAACTTCGGCATTTACGGAAAATTCGAAGGCGATAGAGAAAATTCTATAACTCCCCAAGAAGCATATGTAAAAGAGAATTTCGTAATAGATTACCCAGTGGGCACGAAGACATTAACATCCTGAGGACGTCTTAAAGACATCCTTAGGACGCCCATGTCAGTCCAAATAATGTCCAAAAGACGTCTCACGTCTTAAAGACGTCTTTTGGACGTGAGATGGCTTTTGGACATCATTTGGACTGACATGGACGTCCTAAGGATGTGTTTAAGACATCCTCAGGACATCAATGTCTTTGTGCCCACTGGGCAGTGTTGGTAGACTCGTGAAAACTTTTTATTGTGTCAGGGCCGTAAAATTATTGTACTTTCAATAAAATTATTGTATATTTCAAAATTAGGTTTAATTTTCGTCTGAAAGCTTTAGTTTAAAAAAGGAACACTTAATTAATTGTATTCATATGATATTTTGGGAATTATTCAACAAAATTTTCTAAAAATGCAATTTTTTAGTCAAGTATTCTATACTCCATTCTATACTCCATCTCTTTTACTCTTATGGCTTTTCCTTAAAGTTTTTCTGAAATACGAAAGGTGTGAACGCACCATAAAACCCAAGTCTGGACTGGGGCCCCCAAAATAAATACGCACTGATAACTGTAAAACTAACCAATCATATTAAATGCATATCAGAAAATAAACTTATTATTGGCTGATGTTATCGACACGTAGCTATCATTACGCCGTCTACTAGGCATAATAAGAAACATTTATTCAGGATTCATGGCGGGATAATACAATTGAATTTAGAAACTTGTTTTATGAATTATTTTATATTCAGATATTTTTATTTGTTTTTATCGTTTAAAATTATTGTATTTTTATCGAGATTGTATGCTTAGGATTGAGGATTGAAAAATTCATGAAATTATAGTACATGTACAATAATTGTTGTACGTCTGCTGACACTGCCACTGGGTAAACTCGAATCTCCCAATAACGACGAAATCCAGACCAGACGCTTTCCCAATATCGATGAAATTCCTTTTCTCAAATGGCACACCAATTGTGCATGCGTCACATCAATTGCGCATGCGTATTGCGTATAATATAATATTTTTTAGTATTTCAAAATGCGCGCTAATAGAAACCAATCAGATCCCGGAGCGAAACGCATGCAAAGTGGTATCGAGTGAGATTTTAGATCCATGCAGGGCGTTAATGAGAAAGGAATGCGGTCGCTATTGGGAGATTGTCGATATTAGGAAGGTCGTTATTGGGAGATTCGAGTTTATGTAAAAATCTGTATTTTGGGTCCAAACCACAAGAACCATTGGAAAATGATAAAGTTTTGACATCTATAGAGATTGTCACAGCAGACAGATATGCCTGAGCGGGAGGTTAAATTTCACGTGGGGAATATTGTAACTTATGTATAATTCTGGCATCTACGGAAAATTCGAAGGTGATAGAGAAAATTCTATAACTTGGGTCAAAAGTGGTCAAAATCTCAAGAAACAGGTTTCTCGATAGCGAAAATAGAGCTATAGTGTCTCTTTTCACAAGATTTTTCGAATGTAAAGTACTGACATATCTACGTTTGCCGGGTGTTTCAAATTTCCATCTTTTGAATTCATTATACTAAAAAAAATTGCATGATGATATTTATTTGGAAAAGTGACACATATGTCGCTATTGCATGAAACAAAATAATTCAAATCCGAAAAAAAATAAATACAAAATGGCCGACTTGAAAATTTTTCACCTTTTTTTTAACCTAAATTGTTTAAACTAGCTGTGAAGTTGTATCAACTTTTGTGCTCATTCAATGAGCACTTTGCGTCCTGTAAGCAAATATGATTTGCTTCCTCATAGAAGAAGCATTAAGCTTCGATATTACTTATTTTCATTTATATTTCCAGTTATATTTGAAAAATTCATTTTTAAAAAATTAATGAAGCATTACTTTTTTATTTTTAAATGAAATACATTAATCATATAGGTCAATCGATTCGTCTCGACATAAGGAATCTTCATTTTCCTTACGTCAACTCAAGATTTTGATTATTTGAAAACATAGAGCAAAAAATTAACTTTCAAAATTATAAATAAACATAACTTCCTTATTTTTTAATGAAATGCATTAATCATATAGGTCAATCGATTCGTCTGGATGAAAAGAATATTCATTTCCCTTACATAAGCTTTAAATTTTCAATATTTGAGAAGTTATAGTGGAAAAATGAATTTTACGAAAATTATAAAAGTACATAAAACTTTTAAAATTAAATATTTTGTAAAACCCTTAAAAGAAATTCAACTAGGTATATAGTTGAATAACTATGCAAAATTTCATCAATAATGCGCCATATATACATTTTCTGAGACCATTTCGGATTTTATTTTAAAAGAAAATACTGTTTTTGTTTCAACCTTCAATGTTGACAGACGCGCTCGAACCTGATTGAAATATGGAGATTGAGATATTGGCGACTCGAAGCTCGTGAAGGATAAAACAAGTGAGATGCAAATACTTACTACAGTATATATGTAAATGCGCGAGAGGACAGAAAAATACCACCATTTGGATTTATCTATTACTTTTTGCCCTCGAGAAAATGCATCTGTCACTTTCTTCCCTAGGCCTCAAAATTCAATTTTCAACATGCTTCACAGACATCGAAAGTCCAATTTTTGATTGCGGTGTAAGGTGAATGTCCCAGTTTTCGGACATTTAAGAGAGAATTGCATGGTTTTCTTTTATATTCAGAAACATTTTTTAATATAGTTGTTAGATTTTTTTCCCTTCGAATTTTAACAACTCTTTTAAGGTAGTTGTCTCGCGGCAAAAACACTCAAAGTTTATGCTCAGATAGATCTAAGATATCTCATTTTCTCTCCTAACCATTGGTCAAAAATTTTGAATGGGATTGTAGAATCATATAGAAGCATCCTATATACGTATACACAAATTCACATTCACAGTTCGTATGGCAACGATATTGGCAACACTGCAATTTCATTCTCAGAGAAAATAGTGGTGATGCACTTACAGCCTCAAAATAGTATTGTCAAATTCGTCGAAATGTCATCTCAGTGTTCCCACATCGTCACTGTTGTCTCGCGACAACAGAAATATTATTATTTTCAATATTATATCTTTTATACTAAACGCACAATAATTTTCATTTTTTTTTTCATAAAATCCACACGATATTTTACTATACATCTGTAGTTTTTTAGTACAATGGTAAGATTCGTTTTCATACTAGACTTCATAATGTGGCGATTGCCCATGTTAGCTATAGGAGACCCATGCAAAAAGTACTGAACATAATTAAAAATATTTGCCTTTAGAAACACACGATTAAGCTAAAAATTGGAGCATGGTTAGATAACAATATTTTCTACATATTTTGAAAATTTTAGACAATTCCTAAGAAAGGTTCGATTTCGGCACAACTACCTTAAATGCATAAAAGTTTTTTTTCAATATAAAATTAATTTCTAAATATTATTTATAATTATTAAAAAGATAGTTGTAAGGTGGCCCAGTTATCGGACGGCAGAATTTTGAATGTACCAGATTTCGGACGCCCTAAGGCCAAGTTATCGGACAGTTATAAATATGATGAAATGAGGTTATTTTTTTATTCGTTAAAGAATTAAGTAAATAGTAAGAGATAATTCAGTTAGTTTTTTGTAATTTATTTATCAATTTATATTTAATTTATATTGTATATTAATCTTCTTTATTTGACGTAAAGAAGGTTAAGTACGATGGAGTCCGAAAACTGGGAAATGGGCTGATTTTACTGTCCCTGTTTCCGGACCTCTATTTTTCAATATAAAAAGCATTTTTTCACTATTTTATTCTATCTAATTATGAAATTCAATTATTTTTACAGTTTATATAAAAAGAAATAAATATTTTAATACTCACATAGTGAACACAATAACACACAACTGTTATGGTAATCCTAACCACTACTCTCTAGCAGATGACGCAAAATGTAGCTTCGGCGGGAGCTTCAAGTTTAATTAATTTATTAGAAATTTTTTTGAAGGTCCACTCACAAACTTTTTTTTCTGTAGGCAAAATCGAACCTTAAATTATCGCTTGGCGCTTTTCAATTAGAGTTTCAACACAACTAAAATACAGAAAAAAGTACATATAATGCAGAAAGTACTCATTCGTCCGAAAACTGGGACATTCACCGTAATGAAATAGTATATTACATACCTAGGCCAGTAAAATAAGAAATGTCTCAGATCACATGTGATCTCAGGCTTTCTTTTTTACTGGCCAAGGTATGTATACTATTTTTCTGCTCGAGGACGCCAGAAAGCGGCAACTTCGCTTAGCGCAGCGGCCAGGAAGTTGACGCTTTCTGGCCGGAGGGCAGAAAAATTAGTTTCTAGATTATTTTCTAGAAGTTTTAGCAAAAAACGTGACGTTTACAACAGTACCTCGTTTATCTACTATTATTGTTTTCATTTTTGCGAGATTTACCGGGATCAATTTTCAAAAATGGCCTTTACGCCCCACTGTACTATATTATTATTATTATATAATTAATAGTTCTAATCTATTTTCAGAAATCAGGCGTGAGAAAATTGAATCTGCTCACCGAAGGGTAATTTCGATCTCTCGTTTTTGATTTCCAACAAAGAATCAATGGCATCTCCGCGTTTGATTCCTGACTTTTCGCGTTGGTTCATCACATCCCAAAATAAAGTTCTAAAATAGTTAGTGGAACTTCCCATTACGCCTTTATCAAATAAAGATGTGAAAAATAAGAGTAATGGGAAAAAGAAGGTCACGAAGAGTTGAAATGAGTTCCAGAAAGATACTGCAAATGGTACACGACCTGCAAAAAGAAAATTAAGTAATTTTTTTATTTAATAATAATAATAAATATAATAAAGCGGTATTGTTTTCTGCATATGAGAGTAATGTATGGAAATCGACTCAGACATACGACGGGATTGCACCAATGTGGCTGACATAATGACAAAGTCACTTTGTTGCGACGAAAAAAACTGTATAGTTGTGACAACTACAGAAATAGTAAAATACAGTACAACTACAATTTATGGTTTTCACGACTACAATTGTGATTGCCCAACCTTTTCAAGTGGCAAGATAGTTTTAGATGTAACCGTAAATATTGCAATTTGTAATTATTCCCACAATTTTTGCCTGGAAATCGATGCTAAGTGAATTAGACACATTGAGCAGTCATTGTCAGACGAGGCAAAGGCGGCGAGCTCTGGCACAAAAGCAGCAAGAAGATATGTTTCTCCAGGGCCGAATTTACCTAAAATGCCGCTCTTTTATCTTAAACCTTCATGACATGTTAAAAAAAATCTTCAAATAAACAATTCACAGCTGAAAGAAACATAAAGCCTGTGTTTTAAATTTCTTTGTTGTTTAATTATAATGTCATGTCAGCATGACATTAGTTAATTAATTATTAATTAACTATTAATTAATTAATTGACTATTAAATAATTAATCATTATCATCATCACCATTGACAACATGTAATCATTTCATCATAAGCCATAATTATAATTGTAAACATTATTTCATTCATATTTATGTAACTGACCCTTACGACTCGAGCCACCTGAAACACTAATAAATCTCTAAATCTGCAAGAGGACATTGACTTTTATACCAAAACATCCGCCCTCAAAGGCACACTATAAACTCCATCTCTATAGGAGACACCCACAAGAAACATACACACTCTCAATCACTCAACGCGTCCGTGAGAGGTCCAGAAGCCACCCTCGCTAGTGCAACTGACCCAAAAACCAGAATGACACCTGCAGAGTATCCATGTGCACTTACACTACAACATCTTCACAGACAGTGCACTAACACTAGTCTATTGAAATGGCGCCACTCACAGACACCGTACTAACACTGGTCTATTGAAATCTCTTAGTATCTAGGATCAGCATAAAAACAGCATGGCCCATAGAGGACCCAGTCTTGAATTCGACGGTTAAGAGTGCAGTCCTTCTACGATCAACAGTCTCAGTCTCAGTTCCAGTTTCAATTTCAGTCTTGAAATTCGGGGGTTAAGGGTGCAGTTCTTCTACAGTGCAGTTGTTCTACGAAGTAAGGTCGGTGCAGTCAAGTGTCCACGAAAATTCTCAAACCTACTAGTGACTCTGTTAGTAAAGATTAACTCACGATCCGAAGTTCCGAAGGTGAAGTTTAGTTTCAAGAGATAAATCAAATTCAGAATATTCTGACTACGGAAATTCAATTGTGGAAGTTCAATTGTACAAGTTCGATTGTGGAAGTGCAGATGTATCTCACTAAGAACAACTAAAGAATTACCAACTGATAACACAAGGATCCAGCGTTATCATCAATAAGAACAGAAGGTACTGTCCCTTGAAATTCAGGCTCACTTTAACTTTTCGTAAGGGTCAATTCTCGTCTAAGCTATTTGTATCCATCCAAAATTGTAATTCTTAATTTAATAAATTAGTAAAACTTAAATTAAACTATTTCATTTGGCTTGTCCTTGTTCCCAGATTCGTATTAAGTTACGGACTAAAACAAGGGATTAGTAATATAGAAATTGAGTCTGTTGCCAGCTAGGTAAAATAATAAATAAATAATAGGTAGGACGTAACAATAAGAGAATAATTACATATAGTACATGTTATTTAGGCATGCCTTCCCTTCTAAACATGGTAACCTAACCCTGTTTTCCATTGGATTATTGGAATCTTCTGGAAACCATGGTTGGATGGACATGTTTACAAGGAAAGGCATACATATTATCTACTCTATCACGCCTTACTCACGCCCTTTGAAAAAAAAAAATTAATTTTGCTTAAAATTTTGCCAGAGTTCTAGAATCCTTTTTGTTTTTTTTCGATGGTTTCATAATCCCTGAGGAAAATATTAATCTGCCTTTACAACAAATTGATATATTTAAAAATAGTGAACAAGATTTATAAGTTTTGAAAATCAAATAAGTTTCTGGATAAAATTTACCATTTTTCAAAACTATTAAAGATCAGACTTTCAGTTCAATAACCTTTCCTTTTCAATCACCTCTTACTTCAGATTTGCTGTCCTTCTTGCTGCGCTTTTTCGTTGCTCTTTTTTGCATTTCGCTAATTTAGGCTTTCCGGAGCCGAGAAGCGATTTTAATTCTGTTTTCTCTCACGAAGTGTCAATTTCAACAGAGGATGACGATGATAAAGTGAAAGAAGATTGATTAACATACATTAACGTTGAAATTACCTTTAGGATCATCTTTATAAAAATAGTGGATATCATATCTGAATATCAAATTTTCTGTTCTTTCAGAATCTGCAGTCAAAAATTCACAATATGCAAATTTGACCTTGAATTGACCTTGATGCAAACATGATGGAATCAAGCGGATTCCAGATTCGGATTTAGCGGCCCTCAAAATACAATAAGAATATATAGGTCCACTTTTTTTTGTGTGCCTGCCACGGAAAGAAAATTCTAGGCAGGGTAGCATGACAGGAGCAGCGTATTGTGGCTCGAAAGTTTAGCAAGGTACGAAAGCACAGAATCGAGGCGAAACCACTCGAATCTGACGGTAAAATTCTTTGAAGCGCTCGTAGTTGTAGGTTGGCTCTTGCTCGACTTGCGTTTGCTCGGGTTCTAAGAGATTTTAAGGTAAGTCTCTTGCTACTACACCACGAAATACGAGCGCCGTGCTATTATAGCCTATAATACTTGAAGCGGGCGCATCTCGGAAAGACTCCGAGCTGCGCTGCCTAGAATTTTCTTTCCCATGTGTAATCAAGTAAAGAATAATTACTTTATATGGAGGGTCGTACAAGATCACAGGATCGCAGGCTTTTCGGTTATATGGTAAACATCTGGGGCTGGTATAATGAATACTTTTTGTGAAAATCTTTATTTTCTTAAACGAAAAAATACATCACTGTCACAACAGACAATATGGCTGCGCGGGAGATGGCAGATAAATTGAAATTTTACGCCGCGAATCTTATTATAATACTTATGCAAAACTCTGACATTTTTGAAACATGGCGTTTATATTTCAAGCTCTATAATTCTCAAATACACATCAGTAAGAGAAAATTTCGCGATGGATTATGTTACGTCCTGGGGAGGATTAACAAAGACAATTTCCCTAACAATTCTCGTTTTAAATCCACGTTATTGAATTAGGGACGAGATCAAGCTAAAGAAGTAGACACAATGTTCAACCCTGTTGGAAGTAAAAAGATAGAAAGTTTATCTATTTGAATCTTTTTCAATCTTCAGGATTAAAATAGAAAGAAAAAATGAATCCAAATGTATTCATCCCTATCCATGCCAATCTATTTCTATCTCTTTTCTAATCTACAATAATCTCTTTCCTTCACCAATAATTTCCTATCCTCCATCTATCCACGCTAATCTTTTTTTATTCTCCGAGTGTCCACACTAATCCTTTTCTATCCCTTTCGCAATCTGTAGCAGCGCCTATCTTTTTCAATTCCTACTTTCCTCTCCATGCCTATCCCTAGTCCAATCATTTGAATGATTACCTTTCTCTTTTACACGCTTATCCTTTTCAATCTCTACTACTCTATCCATTTCTATCCTTGTATAATTACTTCAATATTTTTCTATCTCTCTTTAAGTATACTACCAAGCCTATCCTTTTCAATCACTACATTTCTATCCATGTCTATCCTTAATATAATCATCTCAATCTTTTTCCATCCTTTTTTGTAGCATACTATCAAGTCTATCCATTTCAAAATTTATCTTTCTATCTATATCTATCCTTGTATAGTCATTTCAATCCTTTCCTGTCTCTCTTGAATTGTATTACCAAGTGTATCCTTGTCAATCACTACATTTCTATCCATGTTTTTCCCAATCTAGTCATCTCAATCCTTTTCTATCCTTTTTACAATATACTAGGAAGTCTATCCTTTTCAATATTTACCATTCAATCCATTTCTATCTTTGTATAATCTTTTCAATCCTTTCTTATCACTCTTGAAGTGTATTCTAAGTGTATCCTTTTCAATCACTACATTTCTATCAGTGTCTAAATAGATCTATTCAAAAATTTCTATCCTTTTCTACCTTTTTACTTCCAAACGGAAAATAACAATCTTTATTGGTACCTTACAATTTTCACGTGTAAGAGAGAGAGAGAGAGAGAGAGGGAGAGAGAGAGAGAGAGAGAGAGGGGGGGGGGAGAGGGGGGGCTCCTGGATATATGACACCGTTCTAGGGGTCGAATTGGGATATTGAACACGAACACCAACTACAACTGGAGACTTGAACTGGTACCAAAGTGTAACTCGGAAGGTTGACGGGCCGGAGTCTTTTTTCGATACTGCTGATTTGGATTAACACTTGAAACAGTAACACCGAAAATCGAACACTTGACAATGGCAAGAAGCACTCGATTGAGACCTGCGAGTTAGATTGACTGAAGATTAAACTTAGACTGAGACTAACTCAGTTAGGAGCTGCGAAATACAGAGCAAGGAAAGCGAAAAACTTCCGCTGAAGGAAGGGAAGAAAACGTCAAATCGATCGAAAGGTTAGAAAGAAAATATTTTCTTTACAAATACTAAAATATGAAATTAAAATATATACAGGGTGGGCCATTTTAATCTATCCAGCTACATTTCTAGGAACGTAAGCAAGATAGAGAGTAATAGTTTAGACAAAAATTGCAGAAGACAGAGCGGGATACACAATGGTGCCAACTCCCTTGACCTTGAAATCGATTTTGAAGGTAATTTTATGGTCAAAACGATTTTTTTAAATGGGAACACTTATTTTTGACCCCGGATTCAGAAAAAGCGGGAAATTCCACGTTCAGGTATGTACCCAAGTCATCGGTAAATTTTAACCTTGAAGCTAATTAAAGATCATTTTAAATCAACAAAGTTCGTGGGTTCATCATCATTTGTGGTCAGCATTATTTGTTGGGTCACTTTGTATTTGTTACGGCAAGATCGTGTAGAGATCCAGTCTGTTAAGGCAAGATCATGTAGGGATCCAGCGAGTCAAGGCAACATCGTGTAGAGATTCAGCGAGTTAAGGCAAGATCGTGTAGTGATCCAGCCAGTCAAGGCAACATTGTTTAGAGATGAAGCCAGTCGAGGCAAGATTGTGCAAAGATCCAGCCAGCTAAGGAAAGATCATGATAAGATCCAACCAGTTAAGGCAAGATCGTGTAGTGATCCAGCCAGTCAAGGTAACATCGTTTAGAGATCCAATCTATCAAGGTAAGGTCTTTTATGGATCCAGCTTCAGTTTTCTCAAAAGAAATTGACATTTTCAGATAAAAATCATCAATTATTGACGAAGGTGAACTAATTTGCTGTAAAGAATATACTGTAATATGCTGTAAAGAATATACTTCAAGCTTCCTCTATGAGGAAGCAAATCAAATTTGCTTACAGGAATCAAAGTGCTCATTGAATGAGTCCAAAAGTTGATACAACTTGTTTTTATGATTTTTAAGTGATGTGTAATTTTTTTTAAAGAATTACTTGGAATTTTATGAGATTTCTTATAATTTTAATGGATTTTAAAGGATATATAAAGGGATTTTAAGAGATTTTCACGAATGCTAAAGGATTTTAAGAGATTTTTATGACTTTTAAAATATTTTATGGATTTTGAAGCATTTCAAAGTTTGTAGGCGCATTTTATTGAGGGATTTGAAAAGATTTTACTGATTTTTGAAAGATTTTGTAGAATAAATTTATTTTCAAGGAATTTTAAGCGAATTTGAATGGAATTTGATGAGATTTATCATTATTTTAATGAAGGAAATAATCAAAGAGAATGGTAAAGGGAATAGTAAATGAAAATGACAAAGGGAAATGGTAAAGGTAAATGGTAAAAAGAATGATAAAAGGAATGGTAAAGGAAATGGTAAAGGTGAACGGTAAAAGGAATGGTAAAGGAAAATAGTGAAGGGAATGGTAAAGGGAATGGTAAATGGAAATGGCAAAAGGAATGGTAAACAGAATTGGTAAACGGAATAGTAAAGGGAAATTGCAGTGGGAATAGTGAAGGAAATAGTAAAGAGAAATTGCAAAGGTCAATATGCAAAATTTCGAAAAATATTTCAAATACGAATTGTAGATTTCATTAAGAAACATTTTACCATTCTGTTTGCCATTTCCTTTCACAATAATTTTCTTTTACAATGATTTCCATTTTTACAATGATTTAGAGTGTGAAGAGACATGGTTTATGGGTTTTTTTAATGAAAATCTATAACTCTTATTTTCTCGGAAACTCTCATTCACAGAAAAAAATATTTGTAACAAAAAATGTGTATTTCGATGAGGTCTACAACTTTCGTTTGAAATATTTTTTTAAATTTTGCATATTAGTTGAGATAAATGCAAAACACCATAATTTTTATGTTTTTTTCATGGTTTCACCATGAAAATCGACTAGTCGCCAATTTTCACTATCATTTTCGTAATCAGCGCATCAAAATACATATGTATACGAAGACGCAAGAAAAGCAGAAGTTTACGGTTTTTGGAACTCCGCTCACGTTATTGGTTATTTTATTAGGCGCCGAATTAGGTTAGTTTCCTTATACAGAATGAGGCCTTTTTTATTATAAATAATGGCATTTCGAATTATAAAAATGTACACTATATCGAAATTAATTAATTTTAATAAAAAATATAAATTAATTAAATGGATATTCAAGTGAGTACTAAAGAATATTATAATTTACAGAATATGCATTTAATAAATTTTTAAAACATGTAAAAATGGTAAACAACATGAAAATATACGTTAGTCTACTATTAATTTTCTAAAATTAATTTTTTTCAAAAAAGAAGAGTGGAGAAACGTATGTTTTTTATATATTCGTTACCATTTCCTAAAGATAAAGAAAAATTAGTGCGTTTAGAATAATGTAAAATATATAATCGGAAATTGAAAAGCTTCGCAAAAAACTGAAATTCATACCGAACTTATCGTAAAGTATTATAATTTATGTTGCAAAAAAAAGCTTTTAACTTTCCGAGTATTAGGAATTTAATCTGAGTACTAAATATTTAACACGAAAATTAACTTTCGTCTTCTTTAACTTTCTAAAACTTAGAGTAAATGGGGACAACTAACAATAAGACGAAACACGAATCATTTCGGTTATAAAAAGAACATGCATTTCAGCTAACTTCATAGCGTTACATTAATTTCAGACGTCAGCGTAACGACTGGTTACGCATGAAGTGAGCAATAAGCCTAATGACATAAAATATTTCAAATACAAAAAACGCGCGCTTGAGCGCGCGATCGGTCTCGTTACAAATAAATCACTCTTATAATTTGAATTTATTTATTTCTTGTATACAGTTTTAATATACCTTTGCCGCACTTTTGCTAGTGGACCAGATTGTAAATATTATACTATTCTACAATATATAAAAGTAATATGCACTATCTGAAACCTATAAAATATAAATTCAGCAAAGAAAAAAATGATGCAAAAGCCTCGAAGTTTCAAAGCAAAAGGAGGCGACACAATGCAATAAATTTGGAAGAGTCTTTCGAATATTTTTGGGAAAACGATTGCAAAATGGCACGATGCAAACTTTGTCGACCAGAATCTGAAGCGTACGTAGAAACTTATCCAAACAAGGTTACAAGCTCTGAATCATCGAGAGAAGTAATTATTTTAACCTAATATTTAAAATAATACAATATTTAACACTAAAAACATGCATACATTTAAATCAACTATTATTTTATATGCGATATATACAGGGTGTCCCAGTATTCAAAAAACATATTTATATTTTTTAATTCCTCGTGAAAAACTGAATCGAAAATGATCAATAAAAAAATTTGATTAAATGCATAATTAACGAGTAATTAGCAATTAAAGATTAACCTATCAGAAAAAAGCTTTAGATAGTCGACAGTCCATGTGCCATGGCTGAGAGTGTGTGAGAATACAAGTTCAGATCGTATAATTCCCCTGCGTTTATTTTTGTAGGAGGCTTCGAATATTTGGTGCAACTTCACACTTAAACGA
>UCOK01009508.1:0-13883 GCA_900474325.1 Synergus umbraculus | reverse complement strand
CCATTGGCGCAGTACTGTACCAGTTGTTAATGGCCATCGGGCCAGTACTGCACCAGTACTTAAATCCAGTACCGAACTAAACCTGGCTATAAGTACTGAACAGCGTTATCATCCCAACACTCAGCCAGATCTGCGCCAGTATTGGGCTTCCAGTACCACGCCAATGTTGCCTAACTCTGGCCAGTACTAGCACGGTACTACGCCAATTGTTAATTTCCACTTGGGATCAGGTATTTATGATGACATAAATAAAATTTTTTCTACTGAAGCGATAAAAAATTATTGACAAATCTCACTTACTTACCATAATTTTTTAAGCAAATTTAATTAACAAATGCACTGTTTGGCTATTTTTAGAGGTAGAAACATGATTTTTTGAACATAATCACGTGTAAATGACTAATTTTTAAACCTTTCGGGAGTTTACAAAACAATAAACAATTTTAATTGTTAACAAGGATTATATAAATAAATTTTTATCAGCTTAGATATTTTTTGGGGAAAATTGCGTTTCTGTGATGCATGAGCAATTTATTATTTAGCATTGACTTTGATGATTGCGAGGGGCATTTTTATGCCATTTATGGGAAAAACCAAAAAGTGGGTTTATTTGATAAATCATATTCAGTAGTTGGACTGTTCCTCTATGCAGAAAGCATATAGAGGACTTTTTTTTTCATTTTCCAAGATAAAAAGATGAGTGAATATCAATAAAAATAAAAAGAGTTAATAATTATTGTTCTCTACTTTTTTTGTTTTTCCTATAAATAGCATAAAAATTCCCCTCGAAATCGTCAATGTTAATGCTCAATAATAACTTGCTCATTCATCACAGAAACGCAATTTTTTTCCCAAAAAATGCCTAAGGTGATAAAAATTTATTTATATAATTGTTGCTAACAATTAAAATTGTTTATTGTTATGTACCCTAACTAACAGTTTAAAAATTAGTCATTTACACATGATTATGTTGAAAAAATCAAGTAATAATAAATAATAAAAACAAATTATTTTTTGTCTTTTATGAATTTAGCTAAAAATTGGTTTTTGTCTATAAATATTTGTAGAATATTTTATATTATAAATATTATAATATTATAATATAATTTATTATAAATTTTATTATTATATGAATATTATAATATTTATATTCGCACTAAATATGAATTATATTTAGTGTGAATCTATTAACGAATAACTGTCAATCCGTATGAATTCATTTTCGCTCACTTATTTGTTTATAACATGTTCAATAAATTTTTAAACGATAGTTTAAAAAAAAAAATTTTTTTTTTATTTTTGTTATTAAAAGAAAAAAAAGGGATTTTTATTCAAAATATGGATCGACAGTTTTTTGCGGAATTTTATAAGCTTCAATTAAAAAAAAAAAGGTTCAAACCGACTCAGAAATAGCTTCTGAATATCAATTTGTTCGCGAAATTTTTTTTTGACCCACGTGTGAAGAGACGAAAGTATACAGAAATTTCGGCAAAATAAGAACACTTGATATTATAACACTTTTTAAGTATTTTTAACGTCTAAATATGTAATTAATTAATAGCACACTTACCTCTCTCTATACGAATTTTATCAGCAATCGTCGTTAAACACTTGAAAATTAATACAAGTACGTCATCATTTAATTTTTCGATTTCAGAAGCATTATTCACTTCTATTTTTTTTTTAACTTGCAATCTCCCCTTCCCTCTTTCATTTTTGCTAATTATCTTAGACATTTCGATTTTGTAAAATTGATATGTAGACTTTATTAAAATTATATTCTTTACTCAGTTAAGAGACTGGCAACGTTTTCAGAGGAAAGCCGAATAAGCGTCTGCATTCCTCTATGCAAGTATGAACTTTGAAGATGCTATGAAGTTTACTAAATGCCGTGAAAATACGTAGAAGCAGGTAGAAGGGATCTTTAGCTCCCTTTCTCTGGTCATAAAGTTTCGGGAAAACCAGCGAAAACTCGAAACCCGAGTGAAATCTAATTAAATGGTTTCCTGTAGGCCATGAACTGACTAGGATAGCCCAAAAATGTATGGTAAAAATTTGTTGATATGCTACAGTCTCGATCCCCCCAAATTGTTTCTAAATCCGAAAAAAGAAATGTTATATTTTTTTTTAATTTTTATTTTGTCACGTACCTATTTTTACTTGAAGTTTCCCATGTAAATTGCATGGGGAAAATCAATTTTTGGAGTTTTTGGAGTAATTTTTCATTAGGAAACTGTTATGGAAAAGTATAGAGGCTTATTGAGGACTATCCAAGAAAGAATTTCATGTAACACACATATGAGTTCGACACTCCTAACACACCTCCACCGTGCCTGGAAAACTACCCTTAAAACGAAAATTGTCAATTATTCATAAAATCGACCTTCTTAGTGCTTTATTTTCGTTTTTTTTAAATAAAAATTATTTCTATCAATGTAGTGAAATAATTATCAATATTTGGTAATTAACTTTTAATTATTTAAACAAATTCCATTTTTTTATATAGTTATTTATTCGAAAATTCATTTTTTTAAATAAAAATTGATCAGTAGGTATTGGTCTAATGGAATATTTATTCAATATTTTTCAATTATTTCAACAAACTTAATTTGTTTAAATAATTTCTTTTTCGAGAATTCTTTTTTATTAAAGATTATTACTATTTATTTAGTAGAATATTTATTATTTTATCAACATTAGTTAATTATTTTTTTATTGTTTAAATAATTTGCATCCTACCCGTGTGGAAATTGCCCAGGTTAGTCATTTTGCTTCCTCATAGAGGAAGCTTTGTAGTGGTGACAAAATCCAGTTTCCTAAAAAAGGTTTTTTTGAACATATTTCAAGGGCAATATATCTAATATGATGATCTGAAAAAATGTCCGGATGTGTGTGTGTGTCACGATCCAGCAATTTCTTGAAAACGCGTAGAAATAAATTGATGAAACTTTGCATAGTTATTCCACTATATACCTAGTTGAATTTCTTACAAGGGTTTAACAAAATATTTAATTCTACAAGTTTTATATACTTTTATAATTTTCGTAAAATTCATTTTTCCAATATAACTTCTTAAATATTGAAAATTTAAAGCTGGTGTAAGGGAAATGAATATTCCTTTCATCGAGACGAATCGAATGACCTGTATGATGAATGCATTTAATTGAGAAATAAGAAAGTTACGGTTAATTGTATTTTTAAAAAAGTAATTTTTCGACTATAATTTCTGAAATAATTAAAATTTAAAGCTGATGTAAAGAAAATGAAAATTCTTTGTGTCTAGACGAATCGATTCACCTATAAGATTAATGCATTTTATTTAAAAAAATAAGAATGTTAAGCTTTATTGGAATTTTCGAAAATGAATTTTTTCAATATAACTTCTCAAGTAATCAAAATTTAATGCTGATGTAAAGAATACTTAATGCTTCCTCTATGAGGAAGCAAAGTGTTCATTGAATGAGTACAAAAGTTGATACAACTTGACAGCTAGTTTAAATGTTGGCCCTGTAGAGGCCCTACGAAGGCGCGCCTCTATAGTATGCTCCTCTCGGCTCTTGCTGGGGCCTCTAGAAAGCCCTCGCTGGGGCCTACAATGGTTGCCCCTCTTGTTGCTTTTTAAAAATTTTTTAAGTCCACACTAGAAAATAATTCATTCATTTCAACAATGAGTTGAATGTTCATTATAGTTCAACTATAATTTAAAAAAATAAAGTTTCGTTGAATTTGTCTTTTTGTGACCAGTTTCTCCAGTGTTTTCAATATAAACGACATAAGGCTGATCGGTCTAAAGGATGTCTTTAAGCCGTCCTCAGGATGTCCATGTCTTTTTGCCCACTGGGTCGGCCTACCCGGTTTGGGAATGAAGATCGCTTTTACCTTTCTCCACATACCAGGGGTATATCCCATTGCTACACATGCTCTAAATATGCTACACAATGACCCTACCAAAAATTCTAAACCTTCTTGAATCGTAGCAGGAAAGATTTTATCGTTTGGCTGCTGCTTTAAAGGGGTCAAACTTTTTAACCACCCATTCAATTTTAGAGTAAGTGACTATTCGACATGCAGCCCTCCAGTGCTCACCCCCGGTCGTTTCACCAGAATTGCCTAAGGAGTATAGCTCATAGGTTTCCTCCTCCGGCGTTTGATCTAGTATCGATTCCGGAAAATGAACCTCCATTAAGAGCTTTAATATCGAGTTGGCTGTCTCGGTCATGTCACCCGATCAATAATAAGTATAATAATAAGTCTTTTTAGCCCTATTGAAGAGTCTTCTAGTCTCTTTCCTAAGGGCTTCTAGCCTAATATTCCACCAGGGAGCATCCCTGTCTACCTTTTTAACAAGATATGGACAGTTACTTTCATAGGCTTTAAGCATAGTTCCATGAACAACGTCCACTGCAAATTCTATTTGATCGATGGATCTGATCCTCTTCGGTTTTGCCTCGAGAGGTCCCCTTGATGGTCTCTCTATAACCATTCCAGTTCGCATCGAACATATAGTTAAGTCAATTACATCCTGACATCTCGTAATCACAAAGTATGTTATATATATTGTCCCGATTTATTATAGTTAAATCTGTAGTTAATAGGTAATCTAATAAAGACTGACCTCTTTTGTTGGTATCCTTACTTCCCCATAAGTCATGGTGTGCACTGGCATCACACCCGATGAGAAGTGGCCATCCTCTCGTATCACAGTGTTCCACCAGTCGTCTCCATTCCATTTCAGAAAAAAAAAAACTTAAATATGAATTTAAAAACTGAATCGAATTTTGACTTATTATTCTCAACTTTTTTCTTATCTAAATAATATTCAAAAATCATGTGAAATGTGTAGGTGTGTGTGGGGTGGGGGAGATAAGAAAGAAACCAATTCATACTCACAATTACAATTTTTATTCGTGTTCATATGTGAATTAAAGTTTATGAATAAAAGTAAAATAAGTATTGGAAAATACTTATAACATAGCTAAAACACATTTGGAATAAATAGTTTCCTTATGAATTTTCTGCATGTCAAAAATGAATGGATAAATTTCATAATAGATAGAGAAATAAATTATAGCGCTGTTTCAGTTTGACATTTCCGTCAAATGAAAATATATATGTATGTAGAGGTATGATGAAAATATATGTAACAATTGTACATTCTGAAATTTTCAGTTAAAATTATAACAATTCATAACATGTTATATGTACATATTTTTAAATCATCCTACAAATGCAATTATTGGTTATTAAGTTGAAAAATTCAAATATAAACACCATGAAAATAAATCCTGAGGATTATAAGATCTTTAAGATTTTCGAAAATTTCTCATACCTATACATAAATAATAATTAGCTCTATAGAACATTCAAAAATGTTCTCCTCTTAATATTTCCCTTTATTTAAGACATATTTCTGAATACATACTGT
The DNA here is from genome assembly GCA_900474325.1 of Synergus umbraculus. Lineage (NCBI taxonomy): Eukaryota > Metazoa > Arthropoda > Insecta > Hymenoptera > Cynipidae > Synergus > Synergus umbraculus. The sequence goes on along the minus strand of UCOK01009508.1, from coordinate 8,458 downwards.
ACAATTTTGAGAACAAGTCTAACGTGAGAGAATTTAATTAATATAATATTTCAACTTAACGTGTAGACATGAACGAGAGCAATAAGCAAATTTTTCCACTAAGGTCTTCAATGACAGTATTCTGCTTAAGCTTTTATAAAAAAAGAAAGGAATAAATTTAACATATAATCAAAGTAAATTTCCCCAAGCAAACTGCTGAGTTATTTTCATTTTTGGATATGTAAAATAATAAATTTAAAAGTTTAATTCCAAGAGTGATGACTATTTTTGCTCGAACTTCTAGATTGACGTTTAAATTTGGGCTGAGACAATTCCTGGTTAACATCTTTCTTCTGTTTATCATCATGGTTTTCGTTATCTCGGCGACTATCGGAGCTTCGAGATTTCCTGTCATCATTACGTTTTTCAGAATGCCTTGGACTATCCTTTTTCGTACTGCCTCGTCGAGGACTGCTTTTTCTTGGACTTTCACGACTCGACCTTCTCGAACGATAAGAGTTTCGTCTCCTTGGCGATTCATTTCTTCTCCTTCGGTCTCGACTGAATCTGCGATCGCGGTTACGATCACGATCTCTTGACCTACGACGATCTCTCGATCTTGAGCGGCGGCCGACAAATCTTCTTCCTCTGTCTCTCGAATCACGACTTGAAAATCTGTTTTTGTACAAATCTCGTCGCCCGGATCTCCCATCTCTATATCGAGAGTCTGCTTTGTCAAACGCTGAATTTCCATTCCTCAAATTTCTACTATCATTCTGCCGATGAGAAATTTCACCTGATTCTCTATCGTCGAATTGATTGTTCTCTTTGCCTTCTGCTTCTTCAGGGCCCTCTGGGTTCCGGAAATGTAGAACTTTCTCAGGACTTTCAGTATGTTCCCTGCCTTTGTCCGGATATTCTTCAAATTTTCTTTTTCGTTCAGTTTCACGTCTCTTCTGATCTTCTTCCTTTTTCATGCGATCTTTTTCGATTTGCTGGAAAATAGATTTAATTATTTTTAATATAGTACTGCATTATTGGGAAAAATACCTATACTTCATACTTCAATTGAGCTTGAAAAAATAACGTGATAATAACAAACTTTTTGCAATCCAGTCTTTTAATTTACAAGTTGTTAGGATTAAGCAAATCTATATGAATTTGTGATTTCCTTACGATTCAGATTACTAAACACGGTATTGTAAATTTAATATATCACATATGCAAATTACTTAAATACAGTTTATAGTAAAACAAACCGCTTTAGAAATTTATAACACTAGCAATTATGATCCGCGCATGATTAGTTTCTCGTTTTTGCACACCTTCTGCTAGTAGAAAAAATAATTTAGAATTTATAATTCTTGAAATATAAAATCTTGTAATTCTTTATCTAATTGCAGAAATCTTCATGAATTTTATAAAATTTCCTAAAATGTCTTTATTATCCTTCAAAATTTGGTGAAATTATTTTAAATTTCGTAAATTCATTTGATATTTAACAGAAATTTTGTAAAATCTATTGGATCCATCCAAAGTCTTTAAAATTACTTAATATCCCATAAAACATCGTAAAATACCTTAGAATTACTTAAAATTCCATAAAATATGGAAAAATCCTTTAAAGCTATTTAAAATCCAATGAAATTTCATGAAATCCCTTAAAATTCCAGACAATCCCATGAAATATCGTAAAATTCTCATACAAAATCTTAAATTCCCTTCAACATTCTTCAAAATCTGGCAAAATCCTTTCTTAAAAAATAGATGACCTGTCGAGTGTCCGCAGTTTATTCGTGATCTGATTGGTTGAGAGATGGTCACGTGGGATCGTCACAAGTGCGTAACGTGAAGTAATAATATAGGCGCACAAAGCGCGTTGTGATGTTCTAGTGGGGTCAAAAAACAAAAAATCCTGGGACCAAATCGACCCCAGTGTGGCAGCTAAGGGTTAAAATTACACGAAAAACTTTAAAAGCGCTAAAACTTCGTAAAAACCTCTAAAAATCATGACAACTTTTGAAATCTCCTAAAACTCCTTGAAATTTTCGAAACGTCTTAAAATTTCACGAAATTCATTCTTTCTGAATATCCTACTATATCTCTTTAAATTCTTGAAAATCCAATATAATCTCACCAAATCCCTTAAAATTTCTGGAAATAAATATTCTTCAAATTACTTAATATCTCATAAAATATCCTAAAGTTGCTTCAAATTACTTAGAATCTCCAAAAAAGATCATAAAATTACTTAAAGTCTTATGAAATCTCTTAAAATTCCTGACAATCCAATTAAATCTCGTAAAATCACTTGAAAGTTCTCGAAATAAGTTAATATTCCGTAAAATATTTTACAAGTATTTAAAATTCCATGAAATCCCTTAAATCCCTTAAAGGGCTTTAAAATTATATAGTACCCCATACAATATCTTAAAATGCCTTGAAAATCCTTGAAAATCTGATGAAATTCCTTTAAATTTCGAAAAATCACTTGATATTCTTTGATATTCTTTGATGTTCCATAAAGATCATAGCTGGGTAAACATGGTTGAGGGGCCTTGGGAGGTATTTGGATAATATTTTGGTGGTAAGTTTCTATCATTATAAGACTAATTTACCCCAAGTACCAACTTACCAAGTTATAACCAAGTTATAACATTTTTTTGAAAAATCAAAAAATTCAATTTTCTCAAAAATGACTGAATCAATTCTCATGGTTCAAATATATATTATACAATGTATCACAGCGGTTCTAAAAAGGAATCGAGAGCCAATTCTAATAATTAGAAAATAACAAAAAAAATTTTTGAATTTTTCAAAAATTTTGTTCTCATGGAAAAAATTGTTGTACCGCCTCAGTGTTTTGTCTATAATACACTTACACCATCAGTAACAACATATATTTTTTCGAAGATGATCCCAATTTTAGTTCATAGTTAAAAAAAAAATGTTTTATTGGCCCCTATAAAGTATGTTACTCCATTGAAACTAGGGGTCTTCTTAATTTTAACTCATTATTCTGTTAAATGAGTATAAGTTGAAATGATAGATACGCTTTCGCAAAGATATTAGTTTACATCTTATATTTTCGATCTTTTTTGTGTGCTTTTACATACACCATACAATACAATATGCACATTGCATATTGCGTCAATATCATGTCAATCTATTATACGATAATATTACTCACTACTTTTTTTCACTTAATAGAACCATTTTCTTTAGATTGACATATAGATTTGTGAGCATTACCTATTTACTCTCTGTACTTAAATAACGTAATTCTAAACTCGTGTATTTAATCATTAATTGTTCATCCAACTATAGTCTTGTGTTAATGATTTGTGCTTTCTTCAGGAAAAAGCGCATATCTCTGATTTAATATTGTAAATGTGTATTATTGGAGGAGTATTCCTTTTAGTGGCTTTTTGATTGTCCCATTGACTGGTAATTCATTTCTCTTATAGGCGGAAGAAAGAACTTATCTGTATATTGTTTTTTTTTTTTTTTGTTTTTTTTTTTTTAATAAAATCCTTTAATCTGCTTCATACAGATGAACATATTCACTTCTTTTAATTATTTTAACTCCCATGCAAATAAGAAGATGTCATCCGAAAAAGGTATTTCTTCAAAGAATAATCTTATGTGAATTTTGTCGCGTTAATTCTTATAAAAGACAGAAGTTAGATAATGAAGACAAAGTCAATGGGATAATCATAAAGCCACAAAAAGGAACATTCCTCCAATAATACGCATCTACAATATTAAAGCAGAGATATGCGCTTTTTCCTGAAGAAAGCACAAATCATTAACACAAGACTATAGTTGGATAAACAATTAATGATTAAATACACGAGTTTAGAAATACGTTATTTAAGTACAGAGAGTAAATAGGTAATGCTCACAAATCTATGTCAATCTAAAGAAAATGGTTCCATTAAGTGAAAAAAAGTAGTGAGTAATATTATCGTATAATAGATTGACATGATATTGACGCAATATGCAATGTGCATATTGTATTGTATGGTGTACGTAAAAGCACACAAAAAAGATCGAAAATGTAAGATGTAAACTAATATCTTTGCGAAAGCGTATCTATCATTTCAACTTATACTCATTTAACAGAATAATGAGTTAAAATTAAGAAGACCCCTAGTTTCAATGGAGTAACATACTTTATAGGGGCCAATAAAACATTTCTTTTTTTTAAACTATGAACTAAAATTGGGATCATCTTCGAAAAAATATATGTTGTTACTGATGGTGTAAGTGTATTATAGACAAAACACTGAGGCGGTACAACAATTTTTTCCATGAGAAAAAAATTTTTGAAGAATTCAAAATTTTTTTTTGTTATTTTCTAATTATTAAAATTGGCTCTCGATTTCTTTTTAGAACCGCTGTGATACATTGTATAATATATATTTGAACCATGAGAATTGATTCAGCCATTTTCGAGAAAATTGAATTTTTTGATTTTTCAAAAAAATTTTTTTGAAGTTGGTACTTGGGGTAAATTAGTCTTATAATGGTAGAAACTTACCACCAAAATATTAGCCAAATACCTACCAAGGCCGCCCAACCATGCTTAACCAGCTTTCGCTATAACCCTTAAAATTATTCAAAATCCTATGAAAGCATATGAAATTCCTTTCAATTCTTGAAAATCCAATATATTCTCACCAAATCCTTAAAAATTTCTGGAACTAAATGATCTTTAAATTACTTAATATCCCATAAAATTACTTATAATCCCATGAAATCCCTTGACGTTCCTGAAAATCCAATGAAGTCTCGTAAATCCCTTGAATTCCCTTAAGTCGTTAAAATAACTTAATATTTCTAAAATTTCAATAAATTTCGTAAAGCCCTTTTAAATTCCTTAACATTTTTCAAGATTCCGTGAAATCACATTAAATCTCTTAAAATACATTAAAATTCAGTAAAATTTCATAAATTGTCTAAAAGTTATTCAAATTACTTAAAATTCCACAAAATATATAGTCAAATTCCTTCAAATTACTTTATAATCCTTTAAAATCTCATAATTTTTCTCCAAAAAATGTGGGATTGGAAAAAATGTAGGGATTTCAAAAGTATGCAAAATAATTCAGAGATTTCAATTTTTGAAATATAAAATTTTGTAATTCCTAGTCTAATTTTAGGAATCTCAATAAATTTGTAAAATACTTTTAAATTGCTGAAAATTATTCAAAGTCCCATTAAATCCCACACGGAGAGAAGTAAACCGGAATGGTTATTCCCATTTTTCGAAGCAGTGCTCATCGCTGCCTAAACATGGGCGGTTTTAGTGTAATAGTTACGTAATAGTTACGGTGCATACGGAAACCGGTCATGTTTAGCCAGCGATGAGCGCTGCTTCGAAAAATGGGAATAACCATTACGGTATTAACAGTAGCCATTTCGGTTTACTTCTCTCCGTGCATTTAAACCTTCAAAATATCTAAAAATCCAATTAAATTTTGTAAAATCCCTTTATAAATCTTAAATATTTTTTAAATCGCTTAAATTTCTTGAATCTCTTAAAAGTCCTTAAAACTATTTAATATCCCTTACAATATTTAAAAATCCAATAAAACTTCGTGAAAATCCTTGAAACTGCTTTAAAGATTCGAAAAATTTTAAATTAAACAAAATATCGTTAAAATCCTTTTAAATTATTTAAAATCTCATGAAATCTCGATAAATACTTTGAATTGCCTGAAAATTCAATGAAAACTTTATTAGATTTTTATATTTTTTCAATTTCTTTAGATTCTATAAAACCCAAATATCTGGTAAAATCCCTTAAAATTTCTGAAAATCAGAATAAATTTCATAAAATTCCTTGAAAAACCGTGAAATCCTTTATTAATATTTCTAAAGTTTCAATAAATTTTCTAAAATTCGTATTCTCTGTCTTAATACTCTTTTTGAAAATGAAAACAGTCTCAAGATTATTTTTAAATTCGATACATTCACACAATTCACGCAGTTTCTAAACCAATCAGGTTTTCGACAACAATGTGTTCAATGTATTGATAACATCACTTTTATAAGATAGGATTATGCATAATAATAAGAATCGTTTAAATTAACATATACATTTTCCTGAAAACTTATCCTTCAGGTGACAGCAGTACCCCATTATACCCTATATATTATGTTGTTTTGAAGGAGATGTATACCTGAAATTCGTGCAATTTGATGGTTCGATTTTGTGCTTGCTTCCAATGTGGCGGAGTCACACTTCTAGAACGACTCCTTGAAGGGGTATGGTACCTCTGAAATTTATTCCAATTAACTTACTCGAACGTAGTATATTTTGTAGCACTTAAAAGCTGTGATTTATTATTTTTTGTATGTTAATAAGAGCAAATTACTTATACCAATTATACGTTCATAATAATAAATATATTTATAACTAATAAGAACCAATAAACTTTCGACTGCATGAGACGAAGGTTTATTGACTTATTAGCTAAAAATATTTATTATTATTAATTTATAATTTGTTTTGAAATTTGATCTTATAGTAAAATATCACATGCTCTTAAGGCCATGTAAGACTTACCCGATCCTTTCCTTAACGCCATTTTTTCTCTGCAACATTACATCTACATTTATTGATATCGAATTGAAAAATTCTAAAATTGAAACTAAAGCATTAAGGTACGTTTATCTGTTACTAAATATTGACATTTATAAAAAAAAAATTTCCAAGAAAGTTTTTTTATTTTTACAAAAATTTAAGACCAGATAAATATATCTTAACATAGTTTTTTTTAATTTTAGAAATTTTTAATTTGATATCTCAATAAATGTAGACGTAGTATTACAGAGAAAAAAATGTCGGTAAGGTAGAGATCGAGCAAGTCTTACATGGCCTTAAAGTATTATTTTTAAAATAGTTCAATACTTCAATCACATGTTCATGAAGAAGCCGTCTAATCTTATGATAAACTTGAAATTTTTGCTTACAAATATTCCTCTGCCTTTGAAAACTCGACCAGTCTTCCTGTTATTGCGAACTCGTTCTCGTCCATAATTTTGACGAAATTCCTTTTGGTTAGCATTGTTAGTAGAACCGGCACGATATAAAAATTTGTTTGCTGGTACTTCAGGGATTTCATCCGGATCAATCTTTGTCACAGAAACAAGTGGGTGCGGTTCACCTTCTTCTTCTTCTTCTTCATCTTCTATTTCTTCATTTGATTCCAATATTTCTCCATCTTCGGATTTGGCCTTTTTCCTACTTTATAGAAAATTCAGATTACACGATTAATATTTCACACTCGTTGAAAATCATTTTTCGCTCGAGATTCACACGATATTTTTTGTCCCACCTTCAAGAGAAAATAAAAAAATAAGTATCGTATCAATCTTGGACAGAAAGAGATTTTGACTTGTGTAAATAAGGAGTCAAAACAATTCGCACTTTTCGAAAATTTTCGTAAAGGAATTAAAAAAATTGTCGAATAACAATAAATATAATACCTTTTCTTAGCCTTCTTTTTCTTCTTGGCTTTCACGTGAGAATCGGAGTCGGAATCTGACACACTAACTTCCTTCTTCTCTCGCTTTTTTGCTAAAAAATTGTTCAAATTATATCTTTAGATTACACATATTTGTTAAGTTGTTGAAATAAAATTAAAGTATTTTAGAATAAGAGTTTGAATTGAATAATAATAAATGAATAAATTTTAGAATTTATTTGACATATTATATTATTATATTTTTAATATAGCATATAAAAAAAAATAAAACTAGCTGTCAAGTTGTATCAACTTTTGTACTCATTCAATGAGCACTTTGCTTCCTGTAAGCAAATATGATTTGCTTCCTCATAGAGGAAGCACTAAGCATTCTTTACATCAGCATTAAATTTTGATTACTTGAGAAGTTATATTGAAAAAATTCATTTTCGAAAATTACAATAAGGCATAACTTTCTTATTTTTTTTATAAAATGCATTAATCTTTTAGGTGAATCGATTCGTCTAGACACAAAGAATCTTCATTTTCTTTATATCAGCTTTAAATTTTAATTATTTCAGAAATTATAGTCGAAAAATTACTTTTTTAAAAATACAATTAACCATAACTTTCTTATTTTTCAATTAAATGCATTCATCATACACGTCACTCGATTCGTCTCGACATAAAGAATATTCATTTTCCTTACGTCAACTCAAAATTTTGATTATTTGAAAACATAGAGCGAAAAATTAACTTTAAAAATTATAAATAAACATAACTTCCTTATTTTTTAATGAAATGCATTAATCATATAGGTCAATCGATTCGTCTCGATGAAAGGAATCTTCATTTTCCTTACATCAGCTTTAAATTTTCAATATTTGAGAAGTTATATTGGAAAAATGAATTTTACGAAAATTATAAAAGTACATAAAACTTGTAAAATTAAATATTTTGTTAAACCCTTGTAAGAAATTCAACTAGGTATATAGTTGAATAAC
>UCOK01009507.1:0-20823 GCA_900474325.1 Synergus umbraculus | reverse complement strand
ATTCATCGACGTCGTGAAAAAATACAAAAATCTTCGTCCTCCGAAAACATGTCTCGATCGGTTTTTTTTAAAATACAAAAAAGGAACTTGTACAAACCAAGTAATTGGCAAGCATACTATTGCGGCAATGCCTAAATTAATTGCATTGTATTTAAAGTTAAAAAACCCGAACACGTATACGGGTCATTGTTATCGGCGTATCGCTGCCACTATTTTTGCAAATGAAGGAGGTAACATGATAGATCTGAAAGAATTGGGGGGTTGGCAGTCAGATAAAGTTGCTCAAGGATACGTGCAAGATTCGGTTTTCAATAAAACTAAGATTAGTAATGTTTTGACGTGTGCTTTAAATTTACCAGAAAAGACAAAATATGAAACTTTAACTTCTGTAACTCAAGAAAAAATTGTCTCCAAAAATGAAAGTCGTGTAGAAACTATTGTAAGTTCCTCATCTCAAACACTTCAAATTCCTCCAAAACTTAACAAAATGGTTTTTAACAATTGTGTCGTGAACATAAACAATTACGGAAATCAGACAAATACATAAACAATGTAAGACATTATTCTACTATTGTAAGGACCTCATATCAAACTTAATATATATAAACAATGTAAGACATTATTCTGCGACTCGTTCATTAAATTTGTTGATAAAATTAATTCTTTTGAAGTGGTTTTTCTTTCCTTTCGGGGGGTTCCGACGCCCGAACCCCCCGCCGGGGCTCTGCCCCTGGACCCCGCCCCTGGCCCCTACACACGTCTATCTTCCTTAACTTTTTTTTCTAAACATTATTATATGAAAATCGCTGATGTGTTCAAGTCATTTTTATACTCACACTTGCATACGAAAACCATTCCGTTTTGCATAAAATATCGTGTGTCACTCCCAGCAAACCTTTGACGCGCATGTACGCCTCGTACTGAAAACATCGGCATCGGACGTCAAAGCCGTGGTTTGCTGAGTCGTGACACAATATACTATTAAAATGAAGTTTATTGTATCAAAAACTTGTTTATATACTGCAAAAAACAGTTCTCTGGCGTGTCACCGGAGCAGTGCAGATACTTTAGATTAATTTAATTATGATAATAACTATTCGAATCAATCAAATTGTTGGGTTATTCTAACATAATTACTTCATTGTTAATGGGACATGTTTATTTTTAATAAATATTATTTTATCATACTAAAATAGTAAATTAAAGTTTGTCTTCGCATCTTGTGAACAGTCCTCTGTCTTATATTTAAAATTACACACCACATAGTCTAAAGATTAAACAAGCGAACAATCCTCTGGTAAGGAAAATTTTTATTTTTTTTTTAAATATATTATATTACGCCTTAGATATTTTCTATCATTATAATAGATCAATATTTTATATGAACAGTAGAATAACATGACTTAATTACATTTTGTGTTACACTTCAATGCAATCAAATAAAACAGTCCTCTGGCAACAGTTCTCTGCCCTTCAACAGGATAGGGGACTGTTTCTGCCTCCAGAGGACGTTCTTTATATTTCGTTTCTCATTGTTTTAGGTACACGTGTGTTTCAAGTATGGCGCCAAGGAATAAAAAAACTCTCCAAGAAAGAGATTTTACAACGGAAAAGAAAGGCTGAGAAAAAGAGATATGAGCTACTAAAAAAAAAGATTTAATTTTGGTACTGAAAATAAAAAAAGATTTAATTTTAGTACTGAAATGGTATTATTCATTAAAATAAACAGTACCCTGATAAAAGCAACAGTCCTCTGTATCGATTTTTCAGAAATTGCTGAATATTTTATAAGTAATGAAAATTTTTTATTTCATCTGCCATTTATTAATAAACAGACGGATATATATCCCCTGAATAAGATTTACTAAATATATACGTTAAAAAGTTGCCGGGACAGTTTTTCTCGAAAAGACGCCCAGTTTACAGAAAAATGCCCACATTTACATATATGGGGTATTATTCCATAAGGGGCTATGCTAGTTTCTCGGACAAATAAAACAGCAATTTTTGAATATTAAAAAAAAAAAGAACTACACGTTTAATCTTTCTGAAATTTTTGCAGTATATTGTACATGTCTTCACGTATTTATCATAAAATTTTCGTCAAAAAATATTCATTGGAAACGGAGATAAAAGACGAACTGCAAAGGTCCTTTAAAAAAAGTTGAAATACGGGTGACGGTGTCGGCCATGCCAGCATGCTCGAAAAAAAAAAAAAATTCTTAGTAAACTAGAAAAATCAACTTTTTTAGTTTCTCTAGAGGATAGACCTCTAGCTTTTGAAAGTATTAAAAATTATAAAAATGGCGTAGTTTTGAAAAAAAATTTCAATTTTTGCTACAAAAAACGCTCGTTTTTTGTTTATAAAAGTTGTAATTTTTTATATAATAAAAAGTTGGAGGTCCATCTGTAGAAACATATAATAAAGACTGTGTAAAAATTTGAAGTTGATCGGATGATTAGTTTTCGACCTACACCGTCACCCGATTTTAAAAATGCAGTTTTGAAAAAAACGCATTTAAAATTTTCAACGCAGATTTGATTTGCGGTAAATTTTCTCTTCCTATTGCACGATTTGATGACCTGTTTTGCTCTGGAGCCTTTTTTATGGTTGTATGAAGGTTTTTTACTCATTTAAAAAATCTTTTGAACATGTTTTTTGTTTGTTTTCTAGCCCGCAATTATCTTAGTGCTACTGAACAGTTCCGCTTTAAAGTACTCCCATTTAAAAACTATTAGAGATATTGATTTGTTTGTTGAGCATTTTGCTTCCTCATAGAGAAAGCATTAATGATTTTTTAAGTTCATTTAATTTCTTACATTAGCTTTGAATTTTGGTTATTTGAACTTATAGATGAAAATTAATATTCTCAAAATTACACATAAATGTAACTTCCTTAATATTACATTAAATGCATTAATCTTACAGGTTAATCTTATTTTCTTTTTCATAATCATTGAATTTTGATTATTTGAGAACTTATAGTCGAAAAAACAATTGAAAAAAATGATAAACGTACATACAAATTTTTAAGTTCAATATTTGGAAAAATCCTTCGGCACGTTTTGAGATATTAGTTGTTCAAATAAGCCTTACAAATTTCATCAATTTTTTGAGTTTTCCTTAAATCTTTTTAAGCATTCGAATATTTTCAAATGTTTTTAAATTTTTAAAGAATCTTGCGAAATTGTAAATTTATTCGAAACTTTTAGAATTCCTAAAAATTCTGTTAGTTCTCTTTCTTTTCTTTTTGATGTACATTTGTTATTATAAATGCTTACCTATCTCATGCGATTTCCACAAGTGTAAGCAGCACTGTCTCCACTTCGAAAATTTTAAGTGTCGACATATGCTACACTTGAAACAACTTTCACTTTGTGATTCTGCATGACAAGAAACATGCTGTTGCATTTTCTCTTCCGTACTAAACTTGTAATTACAACCTACGTATGTACACCTGTGACAGAATAAAAATTAAAAAACTGATTCGAATTGAACCATTTAAATGCCAAATATTTGTCATTAATATTTTCAAGAATTATTTGCAATTAAAAATACTTACTTTACATTCTTATTCTTTGTATCAAAATCTTTTTTGTTGAGAACATTATCATTACTCGGCGACTTAATTTCTTTATTTACAGAACTTGCTTCTGTACATTCATTGATATCGTGAGAAATTATTCCCGAAGGTTCCAAACTTATAACATTATTATCTTTAAATTCCTTTTCGGTACTGTGATCTTTTAATTCGTGAACCTATAACACCAACAACGTTATAAAATTACAACTGTATTAAGCACAAAAGAAAAATCAATTTTATTTAATTAATTAAATTTAATTTCTATTTAATTTACATTTATCATATGCTCTCTGCAGTCTTCTATAGTTGAAAAGCAACTGGAACATTCTCCACACATATAAACCATTTTAACTCCATCTATATCTTGCTTAGTTTCTTTCTGAAATATGAAAATTTATAATTTTTTAAACTTTTATATAATATAAATAATTACAATAGGGTGGTTCAGAAATTTTATTTTTTTGGGATTCAAATGATTTCAAAAAAAATCAAATAATTTAATATAATTCAAAACGAACTCAAGAGAATTGGAAAGAAAAAAAAATATTCAACTAAATTTTAATGAATTCAAATTATTGGAATAATATTTCATGAGTAGTCAAATTCATTTAATAGAATTAAAAATTTTAATCTGAATTTAGTAACTTTCAAAAAAATTTTTATTAATTTAAAGAATTCTCCGTAAATTTTAAAAAAATTGAAAATAAATAAAAATAATTCAACAGAGTTTACATGAATAAAAAAAAAACAAAAGAAATGTGCTGTAAAGAACATGTATGAAAAAATATTTCCAACTTTTTTATTCCAACTCTGCCCTAATTTGACTAATTTTAAAATAAACTTATATGTTTTTGCATATGGACAGAAATATACTTCGAACATTACAAACGAAGAGATATTTTATTTTTCTCCTTTAAGGCCATGTAAGACTTACCCGATCCCTACCTTACCGACATTTTTTTGTCTGCAAGGCTACGTCTACATTTATTGAGATATCAAATTGAAAATTTCTGAAATTGAAGCTAAGGTACGTTTATCTGGTCTTAAATATTGACATTTGTAAAAAAAATTTGTTTAAAAATTATTTCTTCAAATCACAGTTTTTTGCAATAATTAGATGTATTAGCATCCTACAAAGAATTTCAGAAAGAACGTTATTACAAACGTTTCTAGGACTTTTTCACATTATGCGTTATCTATACTCTCGTGTAAATAAGGTTCATGTTACTTTTTTTTTTTTAATGAAAAAATTAATATTTCTTAGTCATGAAATATTTTTTATTCGGTTTATTTCGTGCGTAATTATTTTTAATATCTGCTAAATTAGCCTTAGTAACATTATTAATTCTTTGCCAAGCTTGGGCATCCTAACCTCCACCTGTCAATTGACTTAGAACTATTTTCTCCTTTAAGAGAAAATATTTCTAAGTCCACACAAAAAGGTTCTTCGCAATGGGATCTCTCTTCACCGTCCGTGCTCCTGATAGTAACGAATTACTATTCCTTCTCTTAAGAGACTTGGTTACACTCCCACTTCAGTGACAATTTTATTCAAAATTATTATTATTATTCTAACATATTGAAATTTCGACTTGTAAGAAAAGGACGCAGTACCCGAGGTGCACCCGGGTGAGAAATCTGAACGCGCCATTTTATTCGTGAGAGCCAATCCCTGAACGCAACGGACGACAATAGAACGGAGAATTCCCTGGCAGTGCCTATAATAATATGCGCTTAAGCATGAATTGTCAGTTGATCAGTTCCCTCCGAGGCCGAGCTCTCAACGTGTACACAACACGCAGCAAATAAAAATTGTCTTCATAGCGAAAAACAAACTCTACTCATTCAAGCAGTAGTTTCCTTCATCGACTTCCTGCACGCCTCTATCTCAGGACTGAGACAGACACCGAGTACAAAGCCGCGACCGAGATTCAAGTCGTACAAGAAGAATCGAGATTTCGGAGAAAGTCCCAAGCTTGACCAGATTTAATTGATGAAAATTCCCAAGCTTGACGACGCTGATACCTAGCTTAATTGAGGCACCGAATTGCAGAACTGCGTCTACGCTCGACCCGACTGAGCCCAGTAGGCCGGAGAGAGGCGATCGAGGAAAAGAATCAATTTACAACGCAACAATCAACTTGTCGTTTTTCTGTTAATAATTAACGAATCGAGTTGATTTTTGCGTAGAAATATTCCCTAAGCTTCTGCGGTTCTCACAGATATAGTCGTTAAGTAAGTTATATAAATTATATGAACAATTTCACCAAATGACTATATCTGTGAGAAGCGCACAAACTTGAAGAATATTTCTACGCAAAAATCAACTCGATTCGTTAATTATTAAGAGAAAAGCGACAAGTTGATTGTTGCGTTGTAAATTGATTCTTTTCCTCGATCGCCGCGTTCAGTGGCGATTAGTGCGTCATCCCCTCTCTCCGGCCTACTGGGCTCAGTCAAGCCGAGCGCAGAGGCAGTTCTGCAATCCGGTGCCTCAATTGGTGGAACTCCCCAAGAATGTTTTCGCTCTGACACGCGCTTCAATATTGTGCTTGGGGTGGGGAAAGTTTGGCAAAAATATAATTAACTAATTAAACCTTCTGTGGTAATTAATAATTAAATAATTAAGTAATAAATGATAATTAACTGATTGATCATTAAATAATAAGCGAAAATCAACAAATATCAATTAATTATTATAACTCCAAGTAGCAGCTAGAAAAATAAACTAAAAATACATTTCTTTTACGGATATACACGGCAAAAAAAAGAACAGGACTTTTTTGCTACAATAAGAATTGTTTCTCGATGCCACACGAATTTATGCCAAAATAATATCTTTAATCATGCTAAAACTCCAGTGCTGATGTGTGCTGTAGTAGCGGTAACCTGTTGTCTGGGCGATTGATGCTCTAATGGCAGGACTTTCCAGCCACAGCAGCCGGATTTTTTTCTCCATGTAGTAAAAAGTTAGATATAAAATATAAATGTTAGAATAGAACTAATAAAATTTTCAGCATTAATTAGCTATGTAGAAGCTAGAAAAGACGAGCATAGACGGAAGCATCCGTCGAGTGTTGGAGGCAGCACGCACGCGACGCTTTGCGACGATTCCTCCGGCATAGAGAATAAAAAGAGGCACTCTGGCTCAACTCCTTACTCCCTCACTCCGGTCTCGGGCTGCAACCATAGAAATATAAGAATAGAGGTGAAAAGGTATAGGCTCTCCTATCTCTAATCGCGTCATTAGAGATACAGGTAGCGCTCGTTTCATCTCCTTTCTCTTTCTATTAGGAAGACACTTTCATTGCATGCCTTTTCACCTCTATTCTTACCATATATCTCTATGGTCGCAACCGGGCAACACTTAGAGCATGGGGCTCGACCGAGCAACAGCCTCTGCTCCCTGAAGCAGTTCAACCTCGGGCCTCAGCCGAGCAACACTAGCCTTGCTACCTGGCCTGCCAGACAAGACACATCGACCTCGGGACTCGACCGAACATCAACCTTGTTACCTAAAGGACTTCATTCTCGGAACTTGGCCAAGCATCAGCCAACTTTGCTGTCCGACTGTCCACCAGCAACCACGTGCCACGCTCTCGCCTCTGCCATTCAGCCGACACGGTCCTCGGATCCAACCAGGGAAAAGTGGACCGTAATAAAAGCTGCTCATCTATTTCAAATCAGTTTTTTAGAACTATCCATCGATTTTTTTCAAACATAAAAAATCAGTTCTTTTCGGAACTACTCTTTGTTAATTTGATGTTTGTTTTGTTCTCAGCCTTTTCGTTGCTACTTGGCTGAAGTCAAGGTAGTAAGGCGACCTCAGTAACTTAAAGCCTCCTCCCCGAGGATCTTCTGAGCTGGAAAGACCCCCAAACCGACACTTCGCCTCGATAGTGGGCGAATAAACCCCTCAGAGCGCGAAGTGGCTGAGTATTTCCACACACGAAAACGTTACATCCCCCTTCTTACCCTTTACGGAGTAAGGGGATCATAAAAGAATTAATTAAGAGGAATCAACGAAATTATCAAAAACTCCAAGGATTGATAAACTGACGTGAAGAACCCAAGAAAATATTCAACTTTCATCATCATCGGTAAGCACCAATTAATTATCTGAAACCGAAACTTAGGCTCACAACATTAACTCATCGTAAGGGTCATTTTACTTAAAAATTGTAACTTTAAATCATGCTTATAAAATAAACTCT
Organism: Synergus umbraculus; assembly: GCA_900474325.1. Classification (NCBI taxonomy): domain Eukaryota; kingdom Metazoa; phylum Arthropoda; class Insecta; order Hymenoptera; family Cynipidae; genus Synergus; species Synergus umbraculus. The sequence goes on along the minus strand of UCOK01009507.1, from coordinate 13,025 downwards.
GTAAACCTAACAAGATTTGCTTCATTGGCTTGTCCTCATTCCAAGATTTGCATTAGGTTGTAAAATAAAACGTGGGATTATAGTAATAGAATTAGAGTCTGTTGCCAGATTGGTCGTTTCGAAATCAAATATTAGGCAGGTCGTGAAACTAAAATTGAATTAATCAGGAAATATAAGTCCAAATTGTATTAAATACGTTTTTTTCTTTGTATCTAATATGAAATAATATTTTCTAAAGAATAACTGAAAGTATGTAAAACAATCAAATAAATTTTACTTATCTCAAAAAGGGCATTGTTTTCAATTTATCCAAGCGGTAAATAAGATTTAAGTAATTTAATTCGTTAAAGCTACAAAAAAAATTAATTTTTTCAGTAACCTAATTACTTACTGGGATGTGATTTCTTGAGGCCGCCACTAGCGGTATCATGTCAATATGGCCGCGATAACACGTAAATTTTGAAAAATACCATTGAGTTGGTAGTGAAAATAACAAAAAAATCATTTAAAATACCACAAAATTAACAATAAAAGTGCGCCACTGATGAGGCATTTTCCTTACCTGAAATTCTTGAATAGGATTTACATGTGTGTTCTGTAAATGCGACAATAGTTCCGACTTGTCTTGCGTCGTGAAAGGGCAGATTTTACATTTAAAAGCTGTTACAATTTCTACAAAGTCATTCGCATTTATTTTATCTTTATCCGCATACCAATATTCTCCAGGTTTTTCAGAAATAACTTTGTAATTCTCGTCTTTGTGTAGATTTTCGTTATTTAAAATATGCTCTGATTCTATTTTTTGAATCTCTTTAGATATTGCAGTAGAATTTTCTTGGTAGTTTATAAATTCTACAAAATTAGTCAAATCTAATTCTTTATGCTCTCCATTTTGTAAGGTGTAGACTTGCCCTTCTAAGCATACTGTAGGAACTTTTTCTTTGTCTTTTTCTGATTCAATAGTTCCTAAAACATTGACTCTATTACATTGTTTAAATTCCGAGGCTCCAACTGTTAAAGAAATCACTGAATCCGTAGAAGATTGCAGAAAAAATTGAGCTTCATTTATTTCACAGCTCGGAAGTAGCTTACTTTCCTCGACTGTTTCCTCACTCATTATCGAAGACATCTATATCACATAAATAAACTGTAAATGAAACAAGAATCTTTAGATTTGAAGCTCGGTTGGATCCAATTTTTAATTCCAAATTAAATCTTCCTATTTTACTTGACAATTATTAGAATTTGATATCATTTCACTATGTAGATACACTCGACGTTCCCGTTAACAACGTTCCTATTATCAACCCGTTCCCATTAACAACCGCATTTCATTCTCGTTATCAACCTGCATGTACCTAAAATCTCAATTGATACCACTTCGCATGCGTTGCGCTCCGGGATTTAATTAGTTTCTATTGGCGCGCAGTTTAAAATACTAAAAAATATTATTTTATGTGCAATACGTGCAATATGTACAATTGATATGACTTTTGAGAAAAGGAATTTGGTTGTTAAAGGGAACGCCTCCGACTTGAATTTCGTTTTTATCGGGAACCTCGAGTGTATATTCATTCCTTCAATAAAATTGTGCGTATACAGCAAAAAATGCCTAATTTTAGGTACGTTTTGTAAAAATTAAAGGGTGTACTTCTGAAAACCTGAACCCTACAATTTTACTGATTAGGAATATGACAATTAAAATTGGCGACTAGTCGATTTTCAAGGTGAAACCATGAAAAAACCATAAAAAGCATGGCTTTTGTTCTTCTTTCACTCAATATGTTAATTTAAGAAAATGTTTCAAACAAAAGTTGTAGATCTTATCAAAATACACATTTTTTGTTTGCCAGCATTTTTTTAACGAGTGATAGTTTTCGAAAAGATCAGTGATACATCGATTTTCTTAAATTTTCCTTTACAATGATTTCCCCTTGCTATTTCCCTTTACCATTTCTCATTACCATTTCTCTTTACCGTTTCTCTTATTATGGTCCTTTACAATGTATTTCTTTTACAATGATTTCTCTTTGCTGTGATTTCCTTTTACAATTTCCCTTCACAATGATTTTCTTTTATGATTTTCCCTTAAAATGTGAAGAGCCACGGTTTATGGATTTTGTAAAAATGCAAATTGATCTATCACTGATTCTCTGGAAAACTAGAACTCGTAGAAAAAAATGTTTGTAAAAAAAAATGTATTCCATTGTATCTAATATGCTCTCGTTAGCGGCCGACCAACCGAACTGGCCGCTAATTAGAGCTTGAAATGTAATTATAATATTTGTCAAGTTCGAATTTTAAATTTAGAATTAGGAGGATCCAACGAAATTTTATGTGAAATTTTCAGTTTCTATTTTTTGTAGCTTTTTTTGTGGCATTATCGTGGGGGGCGGTGCTGATAAAATTTCAAATTAATCTAAATGTAATTTTACGTTTAAGAGTTTTGGATAAAGATCCTAATCACAAAACTCTACTTGTTAATTTAATTTGTAAAATGTCCAATACAGAGGGGAAAATATCTAATTGAAACAATTTTTGTACAAAAACCTTCGGAAAATTATTCATATTCGTTAGGCTAGAATTTTTCAGAAAGTTTTTATATAAAAAATTTTTTTATTTATATTTTATCCGTCTGTATAAAGTTTTTTTATTTAAGACAGTTGGGGCAGTTTAGAAAAACTAAAAGTTGCTGTAGAGTGCCACTAATCCGCTATTCTGTCTACTTATTTCAAAATCCCCTTTTTGATACCACAAAAATACACGGATTGAAATGTCCTTGATGGTATGTTCGCACTTTGCAGTGACGATTGGTGGAAACCAAGAAACAATGCATTCTATGACTGATCAAACCGTCTAAATTACGAATGCATTATTTTCATCAATCGTGACTTCGCGTCACTGCGAAAACAGTTGACTGGTCTACAAAGCTAGTAAAGCTACACTAACACTCTCGAATCATTTAATGAATACGTAAATCTATACGATTTATCAACCTATTTTTTACACGATCTTCGTAAGTGCTCGGGGTTTGAGGTGCATAATAAGACTCGCCCTGCTGGAAGTAAAGAGATAGAAATCCTACCCCTTTCTATCTCCTTCTATCTCTAAGATAAAAAGGGATAAAGATTGTTTATCCCTTTCTATTTATTTCCTATCCCCGTCAATCCCTTTCTATCTCCATATCAATCCATATCCACGCTTATCTCTTTCAATCTCCTCTTTTCTATCCCTCTTTCTATCTCTTTCTAGCTTCATCTCAATTCACATCAACGCCTATTTCTTTCAATCACCACTTCTCTATTCATGTCTATCTCTTCTATTCTCGTCTATATCTTTTATCCTGTTACAGCCTATTTATAAACCTATCTTTTTGAATATCTTCTTCTCTGTTTTCATTTAACTTTTTCCTATTCAAATCATCCTTATTCATTTAATTTTGGTTCAATTATTTCGTTTTAAAAAAGTAGTTATCTATAATTAATTGAGAGAATATTTGAGGCGTGATCTTATATACATATATGGGTATTTCTCTACAATTTTTCATTTTGGTAATGATGCACAGTTTCGACCACAATCGATAAGAAATGCTACACTTGGAATCGATTTTCCCCAAGAAAATATACCTATTATTTTAAGGGTTACCGTAGTATTTCAAAAGATTCGAACTATTATCCATCCGTTACAACCCCTGAAACCACCTAAAATACTATAAGAAATGAATGTGATGATTTATGACTACAATTTTTCAAGCGCTCAATTTTTCTGAAGTTTTTTTGGGCCTGAACATTTCATGTAGTGACCATACGTATATTAATATACTAAAAATAAAAAAAAAAAATAAAAAAAGTTATGATGATAAATTATTGTAATCCTATTATAAACTTGGGGTGCCTTGTGAGCACATTCTCATCACACTTCGCGCGCTTGCTTTCGCTTATCAATCTTCATCTCTGATATATACTTTTACTTAAACGAGTCCAATCGCGCGCTTGAGCGCGTGTTTTTCTTATTTGAAATATTTTACGTCATTAGACTTACTGCTCACTTCATGCGTAACCAGTGGTAACGCTGACGTCAGAAATTGAGGTAACGCTATGAAGTTAGCTGAAAGTATGTTCTTTTTATAATAGGATTACTTTATTTTTATTTGAAGAAAACTAATTTACTTAAGGTTCTATCGGCCTTAAGGAACACATTCTCATCAGTGCACATCCGTTTTAATAATCTTTATTTTTTTGAATTTTTGAAAAGTTATATATCTGACAATTTTTGTTTTATAAAAAAAGTCATAATGATGAATTTTTCCACTAATTGAATACTATGAATATCATTAAACAGAATTTATAAATTAAAAAAAAATTTTTTTTTTTAACTAAAAATTATCCAAATTTTTAACTTTTTATCAAAAATGGCTGGCTAACAAACTTGACCTTTATTTTAGGACAATAAAAGAGTATACCAAGGGCCAATCAAATCGGTCAATTTTTCGCAAGTTATCATGCTCACAAACTAAAATCTACAGACAGACAGACACATTGATAAAAACATGTTTTTTGGGTTCAGGGGGTCACAAAACGTCGACATTTGACAAAAAATGAGGGGGTCAAATTTTACACAAAACTAATACATCCTCTGATGATAATGTAAAAATCTGTCCGCTTACGCGGACACATTCTCATACACACGTCGCGCTTCGCGCGCTTGCGCCCTTCGGGATGCTTGGGCCCTTCAGGACGCTTGCGCCTATTTTTATTTAAATTACTACAAAATGGAATGGAATGCAAACGAAAACTAATTTACTTAAGGTTCTATCGACCTTAAGGAGCACATTCTCATCAGGGCACTCGCGCTTCGCACTCGATATTTCATTTAAACCTCGCGCTCGACTCTGTTTAACAATATTTTTCATGATTAAAACGAAAACTACTCATCCTATTGAAAAATGGCCAAAGGAGAACTTGTAGACCTTTTTAAGGCCAGTAATTATGTTTCTTATCATTTTCTCTGTATCTCGCGTTATTTAGCTCAAAATTTGAATGTATGATTTTTTAAGGAAATTCAAAAAGTTGTTATGCCTATCCTATAGGGTGTTCAAAAAGAAGCGTTTTTCATATTTAGACTTTTTTTCATATCATGCGTTGTTTGGCTTCTAATTCAAGTTTTATTTCATTTTTTTGGATTTTCAAAATATTATAAGTCTTTAAATTTTTTTTTATCCAAATAAGTTATTAAGAAAATTTGTTCGTCTTTTTGGGTACTACGAACATCCGTCATTAGAATTTTTAAATTAAAAAAAAAAGTGGTTTCAAAAATTTTCAAAATGCTCCAACTTTTTATCCAAAATGGCTGTCCAACGAACTTGACCTTCATTTTAGGACACTAAAAAAGTATACCAAAGGACAATCCAACCGGTCAATTCGTTCGATAGTTATCGTGCTCACAAACTAAAAATCTACAGACAGACAGACAGACACATTCGTAAAAACATGTTTTTCGGTTTCAGGGGGTCCCAAAACGTGGACATTTGATGAAAACTGGGGGGGTCAAATTTTACACAAATCTAATACATTCTCTCTGATGAGAATGTAAAAAGACATGGTATAAAAATCTCGAATGTAAAAGAATCGAATATCGAATTTTGAGTTTAGAGCATTGAATTGAATAATATAGAAAAGAAAATAGAAAAGTAAACAGAACCACGACGGCCGCCTAGCGGCCGTCAGTGGCACTAGAGTATCTAAAATTTTCTTTTGTTCCCGTAATTTTTTTACCGTTCGGTTTTTGAAAAAAATAAAAAGGGCCCTGAATTCTACTTGGTCTACTCTATAAAATGGCACCAAACCGATTTTAGAAATATAGCATCGTAAAGGAAACACTTGTGTGATATGTTGGTAAATCGGCAAATGCATAAACGAAGTCTGAATGAGTTTTAAAGGCGATAATTCTGAGAAGTGAAAACTATTTCTTCTCTTATTGTGGATAAAATTTAATTTTTTCACGTTGAAACAAAAGAAGGTACAATAAGTTGACATATTCACCTCTACTCTGAGGATATTTTTTGTTGCAAGTGATATTAACCCTGTAATCGAGATAAACATTACATTTGCTTTTTCCTGTGAAATCAAAAAGGACCACGTAAAAAAACCGCTATTTTTCATTTCCGATCGCCGCGTTGTTTATATGAATACTTATATCAGTCGTGAAATGAATTTGATAGGGTAAACAGTTAACAACCGTTTTCATTTATTTTGTTACCGCTTTTTCTTACGTACCGAGCTCGGAAAATGAGTTTCCACAATTTTTCCTCTCATGTTAGGGCCTACAGAAGAGGATAAGATCAATTGGAGGACTGATTTGCTTCCTCATAGAGGAAGCATTAAGTATTCTTTACATCAGCATTAAATTTTGATTATTTGAGAAGTTATATTCAAAAAATTCATTTTCGAAAATTACAATAAAGCATAACTTTCTTATTTTTCAATGAAATAAATTAATCTTACAGGTTAATCTATTCGTCTAGACACAAAGAATCTTCAATTTCCTTACGTCAAATAAAAATTTTGATTATTTGAAAACATAGAGCGAAAAATTAACTTTCAAAATTATAAATAAACATAACTTCCTTATTTTTTAATGAAAATGTATAAAATTAAATATTTTGTTAAACCCTTATAAGAAATTCAACTAGGTATATACTGGAATAACTATACAAAATTTCACCAATTTATCTCTACGCGCGTTTTCAAGAAATTGCTGAATCGTGAAACACACACACACACACACCACAACAAAGCTTCCTCTATGAGGAAGCAATTGTAGAGAAATGCGCATTTGTATATTCTCCCAACTTATTCTTAAATTGATGAATAAAATACATCTATTATCAGATAGAGAAGGGCCGATTAAAAGATAAAGAAGTGGTACCATGTTGGTACAAGGAAATATGGAGTATGAAGTGGATACAAGTAGCTGACAAGGAATAAGATCAGATATAGAGGAAAGAAGGGATTGAAATAGATAGGTTAGTGATCATAACGACTGAAAAAGAGATTTAAGGGGAGGGGACCCTGTTTGTAAACTTTTTTTTCATTTTTTTTATTTAATTTAATGAATGTATAGCATCTGAAGAGTGTTGCGTTTTGGGGATACAAAATAAATATTTGAATGAATAAATGAATATTTAAAATTTTTATCTCTTTCTATCTCTTTACTTTAGGCAGGGTTGTATAATAATATGTATTATTTCCTAGAAGTGAAGTAACACCTAACCGCAAATACATAAGTCATTTGACCGATTTTATATGAAATCGGGCAGTCTGACCCTGGTGATGTCACAGAATTATTTGGGGCTGAAATATATTGTTTTCCAAGGTAAAATATGACAGGTATTTTTTTTTTTTTTTTTTTTTGATTTATTGTAATATGATGAAGGTATCATGTGAGTTTCGTATTCGCTAAACTATTCCTTCTTATAGAAAAACTAATTTTGATAAATTAAATTTTTTTTAATATGATATATAACTATGAAGTTAATGAAAAATATTGTTTGTCAGCAAGGCTACGTCTACATTTATTGAAATATCAAATTGAAAATTTCTAAAATTGAAGCTAAAGCATTAAGGTACGTTTATCTGGTCCTAAATATTGACATTTATAAAAAAAATGTAAGACCAGATAAAAATACCTTAGCATATTTTCCTTAAAAAATATTAGATCCTTTACAATTTAATTCAGAAAATTGATGAAATTATGATTTTTGTTGTTCTGTTTTGTTTAGGGAGGACGAGACTTACAGGATATCTTCATCATATTATAATAAATCTAAACTAGCTGTGAAGTTGTATCAACTTTTATGTTCATTCAATGAGCACTTTGCTTCCTGGAAGCAAATGTGATTTGCTTCTTCATAGAGGAAGCATTAATAAGTTAATATATTTTTTTAACAAGGATTATTTATTTTAAATAATAATTTTTAATTCAATGAAATGCATTAATCATATAGATCAATCGATTCGTCTCGACATAAAGAATATTCATTTTCCTTACGTCAACTCAAAATTTTGATTATTTGAAAACAGAGCGAAAAATTAACTTTCAAAATTATACATAAACATAACTTCCTTATTTTTTAATGAAATGCATTAATCATATAGGTCAATCGATTCGTCTCGATGAAAGGAATCCTCATTTTGCTTACATCAACTTTAAATTTTGAATATTTGAGAAGTTATAGTGGAAAAATGAATTTTACGAAAATTATAAAAGTACATAAAACTTGTAAAATTAAATATTTTGTTAAACCCTTATAAGAAATTCAACTAGGTATATACTGGAATAACTATGCAAAATTTCATCAATTTATCTCTACGCGCGTTTTCAAGAAATTGCTGGATTGTGACACACATACACACACATAAATACATACATCCGAACAATTTTTCAGATCATCATATTAGATATATTGGATATAACTATAAAGCTTCCTCTATGAGTAACTAGTAAGCAAAAAAAAAAAAAATAAAAAAATAAATCGAATGTCGCCTTCTTGAGAAAGTTGAATTTTAATTTTTTTTTTTGAAAAATGTACGCAATTTTGGTAATTTTCAAGTTTTTCCAATTTTCTTTGCGGATTTAAAAAGACTTTAGTTCTTCCTACAAGCTCCTGCAAAGAAAATTAAATTATGTCAATTGGTTCCCACAATTCAATATTTTTAAGAAAAATTTCGTTAATTTTTACATAATCCACCTGAATATTCATGTAGCCCTAAATTCGTGTAAACAAATTTTTAAAAAAAAAAAAAAAAAAAAAAAAAAAAAAACATGTCATATTTTACCTTGGAAAACAATATATTTCAGCCCCAAACAATTCCGTGACATCACCAGGGTCAGACTGCCCGATTTCATATAAAATCGGTCTTTTATATGGGCCATTGCATACAAAATTTACAATCAAAAATTTATTTCGCACGACGTATTTTTTTTGTGTTTTTTGGTCGAAAATATTGTACACGTATACTTTTATTTTGACATGTTATTTAAAATTTCGGAGTTGTGAATTTTCAAATTTTCCATGCTCGAAAAATCTATCTCTAAATATTTGCGTATACGAAGAAAAGAATTCTATTAAAAAAATAAGTGGCTGTAGTAAAATTTAGGATTTTCTCTCAGCTTTTCAATAAGCATTACAAGTAATTCATTAGACCAATTGTTTATAAAAATATGGCCTATTTTTATAAACAAATCATTTTATTTAAACTTTGGGACTAGTTTTATTTATTTATTTATTTTTTTTTTATTGAAAAATGTACTTCAGACACTTTAGTCACTACTCCAAAAATTTGGGAATGGACCGTTGAAAATTTTTTTTGTAATAAATTTTTGAATATTAGCTCTTGTGTTCAGACCACAAGCGATCGCCTGATCCGGCCGGGCAAACGAACATCGAGCACAATCGTGCGTGGTCTGAACACGAGAGCTAATATTGAAAAATTTATTACAGACACAATTTTCAGCGGTCCATTCCCAAATTTTTGGAGTAGTGACTAAAGTGTCTGAAGTACATTTTTCAATAAAAAAAATAAATAAATAAAAAAAACTAGTCCCAAAGTTTAAATAAAATGATTTGTTTATAAAAATAGGCCATATTTTTATAAACAAGTAGTCTAATGAATTTCTTATAATGCCTATTGAAAAGCTGAGAGAAAATCCTAAATTTTACTGCAGCCACTTATTGTTTTAACAGAATTCTTTTTTTCGTATACGCAAATATTTAGAGATAGATTTTTCGAGCATGAAAAATTGAAAAGTCACAACTCCGAAATTTTAAATATCATGTCGAAATAAAAATATACGTGTACAATATTTTCGACCAAAAAACACAAAAAAAATATTTCGTGCGAAATAAATTTTTGATTGTAAATTTTGTATGGAATGGACCATATAATGTATTTTTTTATAAATGTGTAATTTACATTATTTCATATTTTTAAAAACTCTATAAATCCTTTTTATAAACTCGATTTTGGAGAACTCATTCTCGAAGAATATTCTCTTACAATTTACCAAAAATAATGGTGTAAACATTTTTCAAAACAGTTGCTGCTCCCTTTTTATGCTCATTTCGTGTACACGCAGTATTTTGATTTTTTGATCCAAGCGAAAATTCAATATGCGGGAGACGACTGTATTTACAGTTTTTCGCGTGTTGCTCCAACAGCCTTAAATATAAACTACTGTAAAAAGCGAAAAAAATATCTAAATCGAAGATTTTACTAATAAAATGAAGAAAAATAATTTTCAGGTTAGGGTCAGTAAAAACTGTTGATAATTTCGTGAACCGAACTTTTCCGGTTACCTCACAAATTTAAAAGGGAGAAGGAGGTGCGTTGATTTCCATTCAATAAAATAAGAAAAGGCATTTTTATAAAATATTGTTGTTTATTAAATAGACGAAAATGAATTATATTAAGTTACTTACACTTTTATATTTTTTTCTTCTCGACTCCGATTTATAATATATAAGTTTTTCAAACGATTATTAACAACTGTGTCTCTCAATACGCAAATAATTAAAAAAAATTGTAGAAGCTGACGGATCACAGAACTGTTACACGAATAATTAATTATAAGAAGAAAATCTATAATAGCAAAAGAACTAGAAAACGTCATACATAATAAAACGACTGTCAATTGTCAATATGATGCATGCGTGTTGTTATATTATCAGAGAGAAATAATCATCTTCAGTTTTATTATAATTAAAGGTTATGTCAAATTAATTTCTCATATATTAGACACCAAAGTTCTACTATAAGCAGCCCTATCCGACTCTCATATCTTAATCAGCGCGTGATAATGCGTCAGAGAGAGAAGTTGCAAAGGGGTGTATGTTTGCTTTGGCGAGAAAGGGACAAACATACACCCCTTTGCAACTTCTCTTTCTGACGCATTATCTCGCGCTTTCCTACAGCGTCCCGCAGTCCATTTCTATATGTCAATGATCTTAGTAGGCAACTACATATTATACATAAGTACACTCGACTTCCCCAATAGTAATGTTCCCAATAGTAAACAGAATATCTCACTATTCTCACTTGATAACTACTGCACATGCGTTGCGCTCGGCATCTGATTGGTTACTATTGGGAACGACTCTGGTTTCGACTTTTTTGCTATAGGGGAAGTCGAGTGTATTATACATGGTTTTTTACTTATGTAAATTACGTAATTTACGTAGAAAACCCCCCACTCCATATGAATTTGGTGTTTTCCACGTAATATACATACGTAGATTACTGTAAAAAACCATGTAATTTATTAAGGTATTATACTTATCCAACCGTACCCATGATTGCGTTTTGCGTTCAGCGTTGCGTCATAATGAGAGAAAAAAAGACAAAAGCATACTTCTGTCTCTTTCTCCCTAATTATGACACAACGCAAAACGCAATAATGGGGTTGTGCACGTAATATACACCAGGTAAATTACATGAGTTTTTTGACGTAACTTACCTGGTGTATATTACGTTCACAACCCTGCGTGTAGTGATTCTATTCAGTATTTAGTTCATGGTGTAACAAATGCACGTACAGCGCGGCTTGAATCTATACAGAAAATTACGTTATAGGAGTATTTGAAATTAAAATTCTAAACAATTTCAAAGACATCATTAGAAAATGGAAAATTCGCTTGTTCCTCCTGTGAAAGTTAACAATCCTGCTCCAACTGTTGAAGAGATTAATGCTGATGAAATAACACAGGTAAAGTTTCAAAACATCGCCTAACCTAAGAATTCTAATACGTTTTATTCTTACGTTTGCTTTTTTTAATAATATAAATAATAGTTGGAAATATTGATATTTCTTATCTACTAATGACAATTTTTATTTAATTATTATTGGGCCTCACCCGCAACAGTGTCGCACAGTGGGGAAAGTCACTTTTTTAGTTTCAAAACACGATTCCGGCTGAACCCCTGGACCGATTTCAATGTTTTTTTGTTTTTTTTTTAAACAAAACTGATAAAATTCAGGAGAGAATTGTCGTGACCGATTTTTGAAAAAGGTCTTCATTTTTTTCATAAATAAACAAATGTATGAGGAAAAATGGCGATTTTTTGAGTTTAGTCCTCTGGCTTCTTGGAAATTGAGTGAAAAGTTTTGAAATCAACTTAGTTTGAAAGTTCAACATTACTAGAAGATTATCCAAAAACAAGCATCCAACACAAAATTTTTTTAATAAACAATTAATTGTTTAAAACTTTATTTTCGCAATTTTCATAACTTTCATATTACTTTTCCTCATATTGTAAGTAATTCATCGCATAAGCCTGTTGCAGCATTTCACGAAAACATGTAAACAAACAAAGAAAAATAGCAAAATCTGTGGAATGCCTTAAAATCCGCCATTGTGTCCACATCTTACCAGTACGCGGTGTTTGAGGTCGCAAAATTGATGTGTTTGAAGTGTCGTTTTTTTTATCGACAATATTTTGGTTGTACGACAGGGGTTATCTGCTTATTTTCTGCAAAAAGAAATTTGTTTGGCTAAAAAGTGAATTTTTACAAGTGATGAGACGTGGGTTGAGGGGTGCGGGTAAACAGTACTTACATTTTGCCAAGTCCCTGTCCGAGCAAAAAAGGCACAAAACTTCACTCCAAGGGTGCGTCACTCACTCAGAAAAATTTTCCGAATCTCGCTGTGCACTTCAAAGTCCGAGCACTTACGAAAATCGTGTAAAAAAAGAAGTTTTATAAATCGCGTACTACACATGTGCTAGTTACTTCAATAGTTACTGGACCTGTCAGCTGTTTCGCAGGGTCGCCAATTTACCATTAGTCTAATGGTAAATATAATGGTATATATAATGGTAAACTGGCGACCCTGCGAAATAGCTGACAGGTCCAGTAACTATTCAAGTAACTAGCACATGTGTAGTACGCGATTTATAAAACTTCTTTTTTTACACGATTTTCGTAAGTGCTCGGACTTTGAAGTGCATAGCGAGATTCGGAAAATTTTT
>UCOK01009506.1:0-10307 GCA_900474325.1 Synergus umbraculus | reverse complement strand
GCCTGGGAGTGGGGAAAAAATCAGGAAGAAGCTTTTGAGAAAATAAAGAAAGCACTAACATCGGATCCGATCTTAGTACACCCAGACTTTACAACACCCTTTCAATTGGAAACTGACGCGAGTACTACGGGGTTAGGAGCAGTTTTAACACAGGTTAGAAACGGGGAGAGTCATGTAGTCGCTTACGCGAGTAGGGGCTTAAACGGGGCAGAAACGAGATATTCGGCAACAGAGTTAGAGTGTTTAGCAGTAATTTGGGCGATAAGGAAATTTAGACCTTATTTAGAGGGCTTTCATTTCAGGGTATTGACTGATCACCAAGCTCTGAAATGGCTTCATAACATGAAGAACCCAACAGGTCGAGTAGCCAGATGGGCGCTAGAACTTTTGGAGTACGATTACGAAGTAGTCTATCGGAAAGGTAGTTCAAATCACGTGCCGGATGCACTCTCGAGAAAAAATGAAGTCGAGAAACCGTTAGCCAGCGCCTTAACGACTTGCGTAGAAAAAACTCTAAAAAACCTAAAAGAGGAAACCGATGACTGGTATGAAGCCAAGGTCAGGCAGGTGTTATAGCATCCAAAAAAAAACGAGAATTGGAGAATTAGAGATTCCCAATTGTATTTCTATAGACCAGATCCTCTAAAGTCAAAACTATTACCAGATTCGAATCCATGGAAGTTAGTCATCCCTAGAAGATTGCGGAAACAGGTTTTATTAGAAAACCACGACAACGTGCAGGCAGGCCACTTAGGAGGCGAGAAAACGTATGCGAGAGTATCGGAGAGCTATTTTTGGCCAGGTAGCTATTCCGAAATATTAAATTACGTTAAGAACTGCAAAATTTGTCAAAGAATAAAACCAGGAAACAAACCTAAAATAGGATTAATGGGTAAGCGGATAGTTGAAGAACCGTGGACAATGGTCACAGCGTACATAATGGGCCCGTTACCTTTGTCAAGAAAGCGCAAAAATTAATATATCCTGGTAGTGGTAGATAATTTTTCGAAATGGGTAGAGATAATTCCGATTAAAAAAGCGAATGGTAAAGAGATAGAAAAAGAGTTCTATAATAAAATAATCTCGCACTGGGGAACCCCCAGAATATTGTTAACAGACAATGGGACGGAGTTTGTTAACAAAACAATTAGGGAATTAGCAGAAAAATTCGGAATTAGACACGTAACCACACCAAAATATTACCCTCAAGCCAACCCAACCGAGAGATATAATAGAACGATAAAACAACTAATAAAGGCGTATTTAGATGACGATCATGCGTCATGGGACGAGTATAACTCCAGCGTTCATAAACCTAGGTAGGGAATTACACCCACAACAATCTTTGAAATCGGAAATCGAAGACACGGAGGAAATAGAATTTCAGGATGTAGATAAATGGACGGATAGGTGGCGAAGTTTTCAGATATTGAGAGACCAAGTACAGAAAAACTTAGATGAGGCAAACCAAAGACAAGCGGGGTACTATAATCTTCGAAGGAGGCCGCAAGAATTTAAAATAGGGGATAGAGTCCTTAAAAATGTGAATAAGTTATCAAAAAAGGCGGAAAGTAAAGCAGGTAAACTGTACGATAAATATGAAGGTACTTTTGTAGTAAAAAAGAAATTGTCTCCAACAATGTACGAATTAAAAGATTTAAAGGGAAAGAGTATCGGCAATTGGAATGTTAATGATTTTAAATTAGAGAAAAGTATAGATAACGAGGAAGTGGAAAAAGAACCACAAGGGAATAAAGTAAAGTCAAGTAAAAATTTAAAAAGTAAAAATAACCACTAAGGGTAAAAAGAGAAAGAGCAACGACAGAATAAAGGTAAAGGTAAAAACTCAAACAGACTCCAACTTCATACTGACTCCAACTCTGTAAAACTAAACGAAGACTCTAACTCAGAACTACAACTCTGAAAACCCCAAACGAAAACTCAAACCCAAAAGGAAAAAAAACCAAGTGTTTTTCTAGTTGGATAATGCAAAGTGCATCTCGGATGGCAAGGTGCAAGCGTAGGAGACGCTCCTGATGCATTTTAACTACAGCAAGGTTTTACAGTGTCTGGAGCAAGGAAGGAACCAAGGATGGAGAAGAAAGGGAAAAATCATCGAAATATATAGTTAGAGTAGAGGCAAAAAATCGCCTAGTTTGTAAAAGTTATTACCTAAAGAATTGTAGATGTAAATTTAGAATTTCAATAAGTACTAAAGGTTAAAATAAAAGTAGAATCTAAAGAGAAAATGGGATATTAGGAACCCGGAGTGGGAAGTTGAGACGCAAGGGGTAGAAGTTTTGGATTTTGATTCTGAGCTTGCGTTCTTGGAAAAAGTTTCGGTCATGGACCCAAACTCCCACATGGGGGGGGGGGTGTAACATGGCTGTTACTTTGTTCGGTCACCTCGCTCTCCTTCTCTTGGGATTTCGGAGCGAGCACACGTGAGCATGTGCAGCTATTCTCCGTGCAGTCGGGCGCTGTTCCGTGGCGTGGGCCCGAGCTAGGCACTGCGCCGCGCTTCGCAATTATACATTTTCTGAGCAAATTAATAGCGAGCAGTGAAATTTTTCTTCAGATTATCAGTCTTGAATAGTTTTTACATGTGCCACCAAAAATTTAAACGATTAGAGCATTGAGAAGTTAATAGTTATGCCAATTGTTTATAAAAATGTTATTAAAAATATGGATAAATTGTTTAATGAGCATTGCAATATTTTTTATCTAAAAGAGTTGTCTTTCAATAGGATGGGAACAAAATTTCGTTTAAAAATATTCAATAGTTTAAGCGCAATGAATTATTATCGAAAAAAACGCATAAATGTTTGTTACACGATAAAAAATATTTAAACAAATTATATTGTCGAAAGTCTTCCTTTTATAAGTTACTTTTAGTGTGAAGATTCGATTGATATAATCATTTTTATAACATTTGCTTGGGTTGGAAATTGGGGTGCCCACATGACGTGATTCGTCTCATTATAAAAGTTTTTTATTTTATGACTTTTTATAATCTTTATGAATTTTCATAATTCATAATTATCTTTCTTTTGCACATGCATTGTGAATCATTTTACAAAAGTAAGCCCTCTTTAAAGCATTGCTTTTAGAAATACATGATCAATATCAACAGTTATTACTTCTATCGTATCGTCGAAGGAAGCATAAATAACAAAGTCCATTTTTTTAACGTTAAGAATAGCTATGCCTAATTGTACTTGTCCATAACATTTATGCTTATGCTTTAGAGTAAGATTGGATTGATTTAAGTATTTTAGATGAGGTAAAATGTCCTTAACATTCATTTGCTTTCCGATATACGGACATTTTATCTCAGTCAATTTATCTGGCATGCCATTTTCAGTAAATGTTGTTTCATCTGGCAAATATCCTAGCCAAGAATTTTCACGATAAATTACGAGGGGCATGTCACTTTAAAATCAAATGAAATCGTACGGACGTTTTAATCGTTGCTTGATGATTCTGTACGATTTCATACGATGTCAACGCTAAATACATAATTTTCAATTTTTGAGATCGCGTGCATGGAGCCCGTCAACATCGACACGTTGAATCCACGAATTCTCATTGAATTCGGCTGATTTCGACAATCCAAGCGTTGAGTATAGGCGGTCTTGCAAGCGGTAGAGGTATAATGTACTGATTTCACGTTAACTACACTGAATTCTTCCCTTTCGCTTACAATTTCAAACGTAAGGCATAGTAAGATCAACCCCAGTGGGAAAAAAATTGACAGACGTTTTTAGAACGTTCTAAAAACGTCTTTCAATTTTTTGCCCACTGGGAACGATTCGAATTATGTATTATGTATATACCATTTTAAAATTAATATACGGTATATTAATATTAATATACTTTTATATTAATTCTACAACATAATGATAATACATTCAATTTAATATACGGAATATACAAACGAATCTACAAAAAGTATATTAATTTTGAAAACATTTTTAACGGTGAACGATTACATTTGAAAACTAGATTCATTTGAAAAAAACAAATGGTTTAATTTTATCCTGATGAAGGTGAGAAAACCAATAGTTAGTTTTTTGTGGTTTTTGGTTGTTTTCTTGAAAAGTAATTTTCTTTTCTATGATAAAAATGGTTCGTATTTTTCTGTGATTCTATTTTTTTGAAATTTTTTGTGTATTCATTACAGAATATAAATCAATTATATACTATATGGAATTCATTTTAAAAAGAACAATTTGAAAGAGGAGGAAGATCTGAAATAAGACATTAATAAAAATCACATTTTGAACATATACACTGAAAAATTTATTTCGATAGTTCAAACATAGTTATATAATTATTATATATTATATACTTTCGTATAAAATTATGTTGATAAAATATTTTAATACTCAAAACAAATCTCGAACAAATATTTAAAATTTGTTTTTTCTTGAATTCACATTTCAATATTTGAACACATTTCTTACATCTTGCAAATAACGAATGCTTACAGCTACAATATAATTTTCTATTATAAAAGTATAATGAAAAAATACTTCAGTTCCAGGTTTTTTATACATAGTTTCAAACTTTTTAAACAGTCTTCACATCTTACAAATAAAGAACGCTTACATTACGAACTACAATATAATTTCATAAAAAGGAATATTGCAAAAATACTGCAATGCTTCGTTTCTTATCTATTATTTCGTAAATTTACTTTTCTAAATAACTTCTCTTAACGTACTTGGATATCCTACTAATGAGAGATCTACTTAATACTGAACTTACTACATATTTGGATTTAAATCTTCTTTGATAATACATTATGCACGAACAGTCTAATGTTTCTTTCTATTATTTTTTCTTAAATTAGCGTAAGAGCGTTTTGTCACCAATCATGAAACGGAATTTCGATCTATCTTTTGCATAAATGCCATAGAAATCTTTTAAATTAACTTGGCTTTCATTTTCTATGTACATATGCATCTCAGTCCGAGCAAACTCTGCCACAGCTTCTAATTGTTCCTCATTGATAGACGCAAAGGACAGTGGATTATCCAATCCGTGAAACGTCAGAATATTTCGAATGAATGGCTTTACTATCACACCAGTTGCAGTGTGAATTTGTTTCCAAAAACTAACAAGGTCATTTGGAGTTTAATCTCCCATGACAGAAGATGAATTAGGCTGCAAAAATATAATTTTTCATATTAAAATTATTCAAATTCCATCCTATCGAAAATTAAGTTGCTTGGGTTCGGGAAAATTGACTAATTTCGAATGATAAATATTATGCATTTTAGGCTCCACTGTTTTCATCTTTTTATATGAATTTTTCATCAATTTTTCACATTATTTACTTTGTATTATTTTATTTCAATACAAAAGTCTTTCAATTATTATCACTAAAATAATTATTATTCATTTACGTACCGCGTTATTAAATGCTTCATATGTCAATGTATTTTCCATCACGAAAATCAGAAAAAAACCATTAGAAACCAGAAGCAATAAAACATATTTCATTGATTTGCATTTGATTCAGAAAATTGTTAAGTTAATTACAATTTGAATAAAAACACACATTTTGCGATTATCAATTTGGGAGTGTTAAAAAGAAAGATACGAAAAACAATTCCTATCGGTTTCTACTTAAGGCTGATGGAATTTGAAAATTTTTCATGTAGAAAAACTCAGATCCCAGGGGCACAACAATAACGGGGTTAAGACACCTAGACAGTAATTCGAGTATACCTACTTGCAATATGAATGGATGTCGAAATTATTAGAAGGATAATACAATTCCACAATAAATGCACTTTTTGAGGGGTTTTAATTTGTTCTTTTTCTTTTTTTATTGATTTTTAATGTGTAGGGTGGCTCCCGGTACCCACTGTTTTGAGATGCTTGTTGCGCGTCTGTCTAATTCTGTTAACTTTTAATGTGGACTAGAATTTTTCCAGCCAAAGGCAAAAGAGGGAAAATTTATAGGTTTTAGATAGAAAAAAAATAGAGAGAAGAAATGAATAAGGGGCGCTTCATGATAAGTTTGTCGAATACTCACTTTTATAGTCCCAAAATTGCGTGTAATTATTTCCTGTCAGAAACGGCGGACATTTTGACTTCCATGATGGAAGAAACTAAATATTGATCCCTGCTAGAGATATTCTGCAATTGACTGTAATCTGGCGCTCGATTCAAAATCGAATTAAATTGACCAATGGGAGAATTTCTCTAGCAGGAAGCCAACACGTGCTGCGCGCGCAGGGTGCCACTGTCGCAGCAGTCAAGATTTAGTTTCTTCCATCATGGAAGTCAAAATGTCCGCCGTTTCTGACAGGAAATAATTACACGCAATTTTGGGACTATAAAAGTGAGTATTCGACAAACTTATCATCAAGCGCCCCTTATTCATTTCTTCTCTCTATTTTTGTCCCTCTTTTGCCTTTGGCTGGAAAAATTCTAGTCCACATTAAAAGTTGACAGAATTAGACAGACGCACATTAAGCGTCTCAAAACAGTGGTTGTCGGGAGCCACCCTACACATTAAAAATCAATAAAAAAAGAAAAAAAACAAATTAAAACCCCTCAGAAAGTGCATTTATTGTGGAATTGTATTATCCTTCTAATAATTTCGACATCCATTCACATTGCAAGTAGGTATACTCGAATTACTGTCTGGGTGTCTTAACCCCGTTATTGTTGCGCCCCTGGGATCTGAGTTTTTCTACATGAGAAATTTTCAAATTCCATCAGCCTTAAATGAATTAGGGTAAAAGTATTTATTACTTTTCTGTTCCCAATCGGGATTCTTATTTTTCGTGTATGTGAAAATTTCGTAGTAACGCGAAACAGTTATTCTGAACTACCTATTTTCTTTCCATGTTCGTATATTTTTAAACGTTGTGATATCAATTCTTGTGCGGGATTTGAAAATGAGTATGGGAGCAGAACGAAGTCTGAGAGAGTGAGAGAGAAAATATGAAGGGGGGAGGGGGAGGAAGTATCTTTCGAGTAAAGAATCACTATTTTTTTGTAGTAACTAAGAGTCGTTTATTGTAAAACTGGTATACATGAACTGAAACGCCAGAGATTCGCGTCGCTTAACAAAATTAAAATGCGTGAGCGAGATTAGTGTGGGCAGTTCTAGGTCTGTGTGGATCAGGCAGTCCAAAATCTCTAAGGGTCGAAAGGTTGTTCGGAAACAAAAAGGGGGGGGGATAGTGATGCCGAACGGTATGCCGCTCTGGTGTTGCGCCTACAGGTATGCCAGCAGGCGGGGTGCTGAGTCCTAATGGTATGCCACTATGTCAGTTTGTTCGTGAGGCGGTATGCCGCCCCCAAACGATTTGACGATTTCTCGTTGTGCACACCTTTTTATATCCTAAGGGTCTAAAGGGATCACATGGTGAGGGAAGAACCCTTTTGGTGGGAGATGCGCTGAAAGTACTTTCTCGGTATTTGCGCTTGTCCGAGTCCCCGATACGCGGTATTCACCGTGTAAGCAGAAATTGTCTTCGCCGCGCTGTAGTCAGACCTAAATCTGAGTATTTTGAGGCGAAGATTTTTTCTACTTTTCCCTCAATTATTCTAATTTTATTTTAGTTCTTATTTTCTAACTTATATTTATTTAAATTTATTTCCGAGATAGCAATGTCGTTTTGGGTTTTTGCGCCTGGGCGTATATCAGTTGTTTTAAAAATGGTACAAAGGATCCTTATCTAATCCCCGCAGGAACGATTCGCAGCATGCATCTAAATTTCGACCAAATTCGACGTCTGACAGTTCTTGCATAAATTCAGATGGTTGATTTTGTAAAAGAGCTTCTAATTCAATACAATTATCGTAATTATTATTTTTATCATTACTTGACTTTAATAACAATGGTTCGTGTCGGCCACATCTAATACAAACGAAAAAAAAAAATCTAAAAGCTTATTACATATAGCAGATCACATAAAATTATGAAATATTTTAGAAGATAAATGATTCGTTTATATTTTAATTTAAAATTTTCTCCAAGTGTTATTATGAAGATTATTGATGAATTTCAAAATGTAATTTACAATCAGACACGTACACAGGGGGGAGTGGTGGCCCAAGGGGCCCTGCCCCCCCCCGAAATTTTAGAAAGTTATGTTATATGCTATATGTATAAACAATTATCGATATTCAAAGATATTACTTTTAAATCTGCGTGCTCCCCCCTGAAACAAAATCCTGGGTACGGGCCAGTTTACAATATACTTTCATTTTTTATCTTTGTCTGATTTCAAAATTTATAGGTTTATTTTGTAATAACAATAAGTCCAAAATGTTCAAAAAATTGAACGGAGTAAAAATGAACTTTTTAACTCAGTTCTCATACGTAAAAGGTATATAGTTTAAAAATAGTTCATAAAACTGAACATAGTAAAAGTAAACAACAAAAAAGAAAAGCAACTATATGGATCATTTGCCATATGTGAAAAGCACATAGTGTAAGAACAGTTGAGAAAACTGAATAAATTAATTCATTAAAAATTTCGATAAAAAAAGTCACAAAGACTATTTTTCATAAATGTCAAGAATAAAAATAGTGTTATTCATATACGTGTTTGAATAATGCACTGTCAGAATTCGATGTATAACAATCGTTTAATCAACTCCGTTTGCTCATCCGATACTGAAACAGGATATTGACTTTTTTGAAACTTTTCAACAAAGCATGCATGATCCTGTAATGGTGCTGGTCACGAAGTAGTATAAGTAGACCCAAACTGCTAGCAGTTTTTCGAACTCCTTTCTCTTAGATCGTACCTTAAGGGGTTAGTACCAAAGTATTCACCATTTTTTTAAAGAATTTTTTTATCAGATTAAAATTTATATTACAAATCCTAACTTTTCACACATGATTATAGATATAAAACACTATTACAAAAATTTTTTTTTTTAATAATAAATCTGGCTGGTATGGCTGCCGGAAGTTATCCATTTTAAAAACTGGCGTACATGATTCAGAAAAAACTATTGGACCGATCGGACTGAAATTTGGATATGAATGGTTTAGACAAAAGTTGACCAGGATCGAGAGGGCCATTTAACTGTACTATCAATTTTGACCTTGAGTGTAATTTTCAAGGTCATTTGCTTCAAACGCGCGCCAAATGAACGTTCGGCGCATTCGAGATGCTTACGTTGTTTTGCGTTTGTCGATCTGTTCTCGATATTTATGACCAAAAAAACGATTAATCCAACAATTCTACATATATTTATTATAAGAATTTGCACTTTTTAGAAAATAAATTTTTCAGAAATGTTCTTTGGTACTAACCCCTTAACAGATTCTAGCGCCTGTATAAATTTAATGCGGAAGAACTTGAAACTTTGCCCGTGTCGTCTGCTATAGCCTGTGTGCCGCAAGAGGCGCTAAAATCTGTTAGGGTCATGGATGTAGAAATATATGGATTGAGTGCGGGCTTTTAAAATTTACCCGGTAAGAAGAGAAGAATTAAGAAAAATTAATATTTTCCGAATTAAACGAAAAAGTAAGCATTATTTAATTTTTTTGAATGTGCTAATTTTCCATCGGAAGAAATGCTCAACGAAAGAATATGTTTACCTGCAAAACTAATTCCATTCTATTTCCTTAACGATTGCGACTCGTGTTCACCGAAAAAAAAAGTTTCTTCGTTTAAGAGGATTCCTCTTATTCTGATGCAAGTTTTCCTCTAAAATATGGTATATAAAGTTTTCCTCTTAATTTTAGAGGATTTTTCTCTTCTAAAAAGGAATTCCTTCTAAAAAGGAATTTTAGGGTTTCTAAAATCAATAATGCATTTTTAACTTACAATTTTTATTTTATTGAAAACGATTTTTTAATTTTAAAATTTAAAACGTAGCGACACCATTACACTTGTCACGTCCCCGCGACGTAGTATTAATCATCTTTCTTAAATATATTAATTTGTAACGCTCAGCAGTATATTATTCACTCCACTATTTTACTCTAAGTCCTCTAAGATAGTTCTTTACTCCCACTACTGTGGCCGAGACCCTAAAAGGGCCTTCAGGGCCACCCTGTAAGCGTTAGGTCAGTGTTACGTCGCTTCTTAGTTACGACGGATCCTTCGTGCCTCCATAACATTTGTATGAAATAAAAGGTTTAATAAAACAATAATAATAAAACTACATGTATTTAATTATTATTGTTTTGTATTCAAAGTACCCGTGACATTTTTGGCGATCCTGCCAGGATCCGTTGAAACGATTTTACGAAATCAAAACTCGACGGATTCTCGAAAAAAGAAACTGGTGTGATAAGTGATAAATGATAAAGTGATAAG
>UCOK01009503.1:0-24586 GCA_900474325.1 Synergus umbraculus | reverse complement strand
TATATATATATAGATATAATATATATATATTATATCGTTTCCTTATACAATGACTTCGTTTTGCAAAATAGTTTCCTTTTACTAACATTTCCATTTACCATTTTTCTTTACCATTTTTCTTTACCATTTTGCCTATCTTAAAATTGATATGCAACTGAAAATGCCAAAGATACTCGTCCCAAACGCTTAAAAAAATTTCGCACTCGCTGGGGATTCGAACCCTCTCGACCTAAATATCCTAAGACCTAATACGCACGCACTAATCGATTGAGCTGTTTAATCTCTTGGACTTCATAAACAAAATCTCAGTCAAGTTTTTCGCTGAAATACCATTTTACTATTTCTAAATGGTACTATTTGACTCGTCTTCGAGTTAGCCCTAAAAATATTGCTGGAGATTTAAATTTTCAAATAGTAATTTTTGCCACTCGTTTTATTCAAAGCTACTTTTTTGTCGAATATTATCATTTATATAGTAAACATGAGTTAGTAATAAAAATTCAAAATAAAAATAGTAGTTTTTAACATTAATATCGATTTTTGTCAGAAAAATAGTAATTTGTGCTATATTTAACTCGAAAACTCTTTTTTGCGCGTGTTCGTCGATGAATCAGTGAATATCACGCCCTCTATGAGAGAAATTCCGCTGATTCAGATTTAGAGAGTACATACAATTTTCAATTTGATAAGAATTCACTTTCAATGAATGGATTAACAAGGTTATAAGCAGAAACATATATATATATATATACATTTTTCCAATTTTTTCCTGCTTCTTTCCTTTTTTCTTTCTTTCATCACTTGCTATACGCCTCTTTTTTCTTTTTCTATTTTTATCGTCTCTGATTCACCAAAACTCGTCACAGCATTCACCTCCCACTATTTTTACATTAACCGCGGAAAACCATTTAATGGCTCGCGTCATATTTATAGATTATTCGTTTCCTTGCATTCTCAAAGTCCCCACCTAGCTCTTCCTGTTTTTCAATGCGTAAACACATACACATATACACATCGCTTGATTCACATATCTGCATAAGCATTGCACATGCATTTTCATGCACATTACAATGCACTAGATGCACATACAAAGACACATAAATATTCATGCACATAACATCTAAAAATTCTGCTGTTATATATACACAGCATAGACACATATGGGGCATTATTCCTCAAGTGTGTACCACACTCAGAATTCGACTTTGTCTGATTGAACTCAAACTACTTGGGTAAAGTACAGTCCTACTAGGTACAACTTTAGAGGAAAAAGATTTTTTCGATTGGATACAAATTTATCGAGATAGAGGAGGGGAAATTTTTCGAATTTTTTCGATTTTGTGCAGCTATAACATATTTTTTCTTTTTTGTTTTGGTCTCACAATAAAGCTTAAGTCTTTATCTTTCGATGCTGTAAATTTCATCTTGCCGTTTTTTGTTGTTTTCAAGAAATTAAATAAAGAGTAAAGCGCCGCGCCGACGACGCTCGAGACTACTGGTCTTCTCGCTCGGCGGAACTCCTTCGGACTCATTTATCGTATCAATTATGAATATTTATTATTTATTAAACTGCTCTCTGCATTGTACAGAGTTGAGACTGTCATTAAAGTTTTCTAATGCCTGCATTACTATCTCAATTTTTGACGGAGTTATGGATTTTTGAACACGTTTTTGGGACATTGAGTGGCCGTTAAAGGGTTAAAGCTGTTTCAAGGATTTTCACGAACTTTTATTGGATTTTTAAATATGTTAAGCAGGAATATTAAATAGTTTTTCATGACACGTGTAACGAAACACCGATTTTCGGTGTCTGTTAAGCATCTGGAAGGGAACCCTTTACAGTACAGGAGCGAAAGTACTGCCGAAGTAAAGTAAAGTAGTACCGAAAGTAAAATAGAGTATCCTAAAATAGATATAGATGTCCTAAAATATCTAAATAAATAAACCGGAGGTTCTCTCTCCCTACCCTCTCTCTCTCTCTCTTATCCTATCGTCTCCAGTCGTATCCTATCACATCCTATCTTATTCTATTTTATCCTATCGTATCCTATCCTATTTTATTGTATCGTATCGTATCCTATTATATTGTATTATATCCTATTGTATTCTATTGTATCCTATCCTATTCTATCCTATCGTATCCTATCACATCCTTTCGTATTTTATTCTATCGTATAGGATACGATAGGATTGGATACATTATGACAGGATACCATAGGATAAGATAGAATAAGATAGGATAGGATACAATAGGATATAATACGATAGGATAGAATACGAAAGAAGAGATAGGGAGGAGGAGAGAGTATTTTCCAAACACGCTTACGGGTCCTCAGCCAGCTTATTTCTCGCCATCCTGGCGGTACTAGTACACTAGTACAAATTCGGACTATTGTTTCGAAAATCGAATTCGTTACAGTGGTCATAAAAAGCTTTGTACTTCACACGTCGCGAAAGGAGGCCATTATCGACTCGTGTGATGGCGTTACTTGCCTCCTTTCGTGCCTTGAAAAGTAAATAGCTATTAAAAGGATTTATTTATTGAGATTCCTAAAATTAGACTAGGATTTATACGAGATTTCATTGAATAATCAGAAATTTCAAGGGATTTCATGGGATTTTAAGTAATTTTATGGGAGTTTATGATATGTTGGGAGATTCTAAATAATTTTAAGCAACTTTAAGATATTTTGTGAGATATTAAGTAATGTCAAGAACATTTATTGTCAGAAATTTTTAAGGATTTTGTGAGATTATATTGGATTTTCAAGAATTTTAAAGAATTTAACGAAATTTCATGGAATTTTGATTAATTTTAAGAGATATATATAATGAAACTTTATGAGATTTTAAGTAATTTTAAGAAATGTTACCAGATTTTGAGGAATCTTAAAGGAATTTTAAGATATTTTATGGGAATTTTACGATATTTCTTGGGATTTCATGAAATTTCATAGGATTTTAAATAACTTTAAGGGATTTGTCCATATTTTATGAAATATTTTAGTAATTCTATGGGATTTTTCGATGTTTTATGAGATATTATGTAATTTTTAAGACTTTGAATGGATTCAATATAGATTTTACAAAATTTCAGTGGATTTTCACGAATTTTAAGAGATTTAATGATACTCTATGAGACTTTGAGTAATTTTATGAAATTTACAGAAATATCAAGTGTATTTATGAAATTTAAAAGAATTTCACTAAATTTTGAAGAATATATAAAGACATGTTAAGGAATTTTATAAAACTCATGAAGATTTTCTGAAATTAGAAATTTTTTCTACTAGCAAATGGTGTGCAAAAATAACGAAAAACTAATCGCGCGGATCATAATTCCTAGTATATGTATATATATATATATATATATATATATATGCAAATATGCATATAAATACGCGCATAACATAAATATTTGCGAGAACCTTGGTCCGCATTTCGTATGTTGGTGGAATCGCCTACGAAAAACGTTATGTCGCGTGTTTGCAACGCTACGTCATAACGAGAACGATGCATAGCTCTTGCAGAGAGCAATTACGTCACTCACAGGTGTGCGCTTTTCACTCTCGTATACTATATTTTCCAATATAATAGACACACACGTGTTGCAGCGATCATTTCGCGCAGAATGATAAAATAAGAACTATGAGTTATAATATAACAACGTCTGTTAAAAGTGAGAAAAAAATGATGATAATAATAATAATAAATCGAGACGAGGGAGATGCGATATTGGTTTATCGAATATGTGACGTCATGTCCGCATTGTTCATAACGTCACGTGCGATTACGTTATGCAAATACGTCAAAGAATATAGTGCGAGAGGGGACTTTCCACCCGCTCTTCGCGGAACACCTCTAGGGCATAAATAGATCACAGAAAGGTCAATGATTGTCGCCTGACCTCTAAATTAATCTCTATAGCTGTATCAAAGAATTGATCGTAATTATAGAAGCGATTATGAATGATGCATTTATTATTTCACGATCCAAGACTTGTGTTGCATTACAATTATTGTAAATTTTATGTCACTTTTTTTAGATCAAGGTTTTGTGTCTTGAAGTTCTTAACCAATTTTAAAACAATGTATATGTATTGTATTGCAAAAGAATGAATGGATATAGTTCCGAATAGTGGTCATGCCCGATTTAGTAGAAACTACGTATACTTATGTAATAAGTATACGTATATGTAATAAGAAAAACCATAAAAACCCCATAAAATCATAGTTTTTTACGATTATCTCAGCTAATATGCAAAATTAAAAAAAATATTTTCAACAAAAGTCGTAGATCTCATCGAAATACACATTTTTTGTTTCAAATATATTTTTCTGCGAGTGAGAGTTTTCGAGAAAATCAAATCTATCGATTTGTATTTATGAAACACCCATACACCATGGCTCTTTACATTTTAAATGGAAATCAATGTAAAAGAAAATTATTATATAGATAATGGTAAAGGAAAATGGCAAAGAGAATGGCAAAGCGAATGGTAAAGGGAAATGGAAAATGGAATGGTAAAGAGGAATGGTAAAAGAAAATGGCAAAGAGAATGGCAAAGGGAATGGTAAAGGAAATGGTAAAAAAAAATGGCAAAGGGAATGGCAATGGAAATGGCAAAGGGAGTGGCAAAGGGAAATGGCAAAGGGAAATGGTAAAGGGAAATGGAATGGTAAAAAGAATGGTAAAGGGATTGGCAAATGGATTGGTAAAGGGAATGGCAAAGAGAATAGCGAAAGGAATGGTAAAGGAAAATGGCAAAGAGAATGGCAAAGGGAATGTGAAAGAGAAATGACAAAGTGGTATGGCAAAAGGAATGGTAAAGGAAATGAAAAAAGGAAATAGCAAAGGGAATGGCAAAGGTAATGGTAAAGGGAAAAGGCAAAGGGAATGGTAAAAGGAAATGGAAAATGGAATGGCAAAGGGAATGGTAAAGGGAAATGGCAAAGGGATTGGTAAACGTAATGGCAAAGGGAATGTTAAATGGAAGTGGCAAAGGGAATGGCAAAGGGAGTGGCAAAGGAAAATGGCAAAGGGAATGGTAAAGGAAATGGCAAAGCGAATGACAAAGGTAAATGGCAAAGGGAATGTTAAATGGAAGTGGCAAAGGGAATGGCAAAGGGAGTGGCAAAGGAAAATGGCAAAGGGAATGGTAAAGGAAATGGCAAAGCGAATGACAAAGGTAAATGGCAAAGGGAATCGTAAAGAGAAATGGCGAAGGGAATGACATAGGAAAATGGCAAAGGGAATGCGAAAGAGAAATGACAAAGGGGTATGGTAAATGGAGTGGCAAAGGGAATGGTAAAGGGAATGTTAAATGGAAATGGCAAAAGGAGTGACAAAGAGAATGGCAAAGGGAATGGCAAACGGAATGGTAAAGCGAAATGGCAAAAAGAATGGTAGAGGGAAATGGCAAAGAGAATAGTAAAGAGAAATGGTAAAGGGAAATGGCAAAAGTATTAGCAATGGGAAATGGTAAAGGTATATTCATAATATACTATATGTATGTTCAATATATAGTACAATCGAATTGGAAATATATTAGTGATGACTTTTTCATATATTTGTATAATGCGTATTTTTTACAAAATAAGGAATAGATTTTTACGACTTATGTTTAATTCTTTAGGATACCTTACAATTGTTGAGAATTCCTTCTGGAATTGCTCTAAATTCTATGAAATTTGCTTGAAGCTTGTTTATATCTTTTTTTTCACCTTGAATTACTTGGAATTCATTTAAATCACTTGAATTACTTTCAGTTCTTTTGAGTCCCTTCAAATTTTTGAAAATTATACTTTTAATTCTTCTAACTTAAACATATCTTTTGCACCAATTTGTGGATTATTTTTAATTTCTTTGAATGCTTTTTAATTATTTTCAATTCCTGGCAATTATTTTTAAAGCATTTGAATACTTTCACATTTTTCTTTTTAATTTGACCTCCTTTGAACTCTATAAAATTTGCTTCGTCTTTTAACTTTTTTTGCTTCCTCATAGAGGAAGCTTTGTAGTGGTGACAAAATCCAGTTTCCTAAAAAAGGTTTTTTTGAACATATTTCAAAGGCAATATATCTAGTATGATGTCCTGACAAATTGTCCGGATGTGTGTGTGTGTGTGTGTGTGTGTGTAAGTGAGTGTGTATGTATGTCACGCTCCTGCAATATCTTGAAAACGCGTAGAGATAAATTGATGAAATTTTGCATAGTTATTCAACTATATACCTAGTTGAATTTCTTTTAAGGGTTTCACAAAATATTTAATTTTAAAAGTTTTATGTACTTTTATACTTTTCGTAAAATTAATTTTTCCACTATAATTTCTCAAATATTGAAAATTTAAAGCTGGTGTAAGGGAAATGAATATTCCTTTCATCGAGACGAATCGATTGACCAATATGATTAATGCATTTCATTACAAAATAAGGAAGTTATGTTTATTTATAATTTTGAAAGTTAATTTTTCGCTCTATGTTTTCAAATAATCAAAATCTTGAGTTGACGTAAGGAAAATGAAGATTCCTTATGTCGGGACGAATCGATTAACCTATATGACTAATGTATTTCATTAAAAAATAAAAAAGTAATGCTTCATTATCGAAAGCTTACTGCTTCCTCATAGAGGAAGCTAATCATATTTGCTTACAGGAAGCAAAGTGCTCATTGAATGAGCACAAAAGTTGATACAACTTCACAGCTAGTTTTTCACCTTGAATTGTTTTGATTTCTTTTGAATCCCTTCAAATTTTTGTTCTTAAATTCTCTGAATCCTGTTGAATCGTTTGGATTCTTTTGAATTCCTTTATATAAGTGTCCTTTTTTCATTCTTTGGATTTTTTTGAATTCTTTTGATTTGTTTTAAATTTCTTTGAATTATTTCGAATTCCTTTAATACTCTTTTAAATTTCCTTTTCATTCTTTTGATTTATTTTTGAAATCCTTTAAAATTCTATGACTCTCTCTTAGTAATATTTTTAATTCCTTCAGAATTTTTTTGAATTCTTTGATTTGTTAAATTCATTTGCTTTAATTCGAATTCCTTTATATTCTTTAGAATCGCTGCTGAATCTCAGTTTTCGACTGCAGATTTTGACAATTGTAAAATTAACTTTAATATCATCTCTTGATTGTCATCATCATATAATATTATGACATAAAAGCCACAACTTATTCCGACACCAGAATCTGAATCTCTCTGGGTTGAAGTTTCAGACGTCTAGTATGACGAAAATTTTTATTTGATTTTATTTTTTTTACATTTTTTGGATTAAGAATATCAAAAAAGTTTCCAAAATCCTTTTATTTTTATTTATTTACTAGTGAAAATTTACCGGTCGTTGCCCGGGTTTTTAAGAAATTTCAAGGGATTTTATAGAGATTTTAAGTGATTTTTCAAGGAATTTAGGAAATATCAAGATGTATCTTAAGAAACGTCAAAGGATTCCTAAAAGAATTCAAAACAGTTTGAATTTTCAAAAGATTTCACAAGATTTCAAGGGACTTTTATAAAGAGTTTATAAGAGTTATAAAAAGAATGTTTCCAGAGATTTTTAGAAATTTCTATAGACAGTGTTTAATATTATATGTTACTTATTATATTTATTATTATTATGAATTATTAATTAATAATATTATTATTATTTAATATGTTTATTATTATGTGAATTTGTGGAATTTCAAAGGATTTCAAGAGATTTTAGTGATAAGAGATTGCAAAGAACTTGAAATTCTTTAAAAACTTTTAAATATTCTGTAAATGTTTTAAAATTGTTTAAAATTATTTAAAATCTTTTATAAATTCCCTTAAATTCTCTAAAATTGCTCGAGCAATTTTTAATTTTTATTTTTAACTAGGATCCTAGTTAATAAGTAAAAGTTTTGGGTTTTGGAAACAATAATTTTTTTTGTTATTATTCCAATAAATGTATAATATAATAGAAAATCGTCAGCAGACTAGACGTCTGAAACTTTAATCCAATGAAAATTTGAAATAAAATCATGTAGGTATGTTAATTATCCAAATAAGTTATGATTTCCCTTGAGCAAGCCAATAATATTTTTCTCTCAGCATAACCTACATCAATTCTGGCATGGCATTCCTCTTTCAAAACTGAATCTATCATGCATATATACTCTCTAATTCACCCGCATTCCAAGAAGAAGATTCACCCCCAATCCACGGACTTCTGATTTATTTTGAATCAATGAATGAAAATAAACCTTTGGAACTTGAAAGAGGGTGCCGGTAGCCAAGCTCGCAAAAAAGCAGGGCCTAAATTGGCAAGTGTTTGCGTATTTAGATTATTTTAATTAAGGCATCCGTATAAATCCACCAACAGCGCATGCGTCTCTCAAGACTCGAGACTCTATACATTAAACCGCGAGCGCCTGTTGCATCTAGTCTCACTCGACACTTCGAACCGTGCAAATCACAATAAAAAAGTTCTTCAGTGTCACAGTTTCCACTTTCAAAAAACGCAAAACTTTCAACGAAAATCTCAGCCTTTTTTTTTAATTTTCAAGTGTCGAGACTCTGCAGACCTTTAACTAAATTAAAGGAGTATTTTCTGATTCAGAATTTTGACAGATCAGATTTTTGATAAATCAGGTTTTTGATAGAAGATCAGTTGTTCCGAAATCAGAAATTCGCAGAGGGATTTATCTCCAGAAAGCTGAGTGAAGGTCAGTTGCTTCCGAAGAAGAAAAAGAACGAGAAGAAGAAGAAGAAGAAGAAGAAGAAGAAGAAGAAGAAAGTCTGATTGAAAAATCATCATCAGTTGCTGGGAAAAGCTGACTGAAGATCAGTTGTTGAGTCTTCAAAGCTGAGAAAATCAACTTCTTCTGGCCAGTTGTTCTCGCACATGTCTCAGACGATTGAGGAGGAAATGAAGGCCAATAACGCAGCCACGAAAATCCAAGCAGGATTCAGAGGATACAGAGTTCGGAAGCAGCTGAAAGAGACGAGCAAGAGAGCAAACGGCGATTTTGAAATTGAAGATCCTTCAAGCCCGCCTCCAATGAAGAGAGGAGATTCCAGAACATCATTGGAGGAAAAATCAGCGACGAAGATTCAAGCTGGAATTCGAGGATTTTTGGTGAGGAAACGACACCAACAGGAGCAACAAGCGGCTACCAGAATCCAGGCTGGATTTCGTGGATTCAGGACGAGGAAGCTTTTGAAGCAGAAGGGGGAGTGACTTCTTGGGTTTACAATTGAAAAAGGAGTGATGAGAGAGATTAAAAAGGACTCATCTGATAGGATTAGTTATGTTTCATTGTGGACTGATTTTCCATGGCGACTCGCTGAGGCTTTTTGCTTGGATTTATGAAGGTGGATTCTGAAAGCTGAAAATGTAAGGATTTTGAATTTTACCAAAAGTCACATAATTGTGAATTTAGTAATTTTTTTTTAGGTATAACAGATTACGTTCAATTTTCAGACGTTTAGTCTAACGAACGTTTTTTTATTTTTCATATTTATTAGATTAAGAATATACAAATAAAAGAATTACAAAAAATTTTTTTTATTTTTATTTATTTACTAGCAGAAAACCCGGAATTTTCTAAGATTTTAAAAGATTTTAAGTGACAAAGGAATTCGAAGATATAGACAAAATTAAATGAGATCCCATAAAATATTTTAAAGTGATTTGAAATTTTTGAAATCTTCTTTACATTTCTTAAAATCATTTGGAATATTTCAAAATTCCATGAAGTTCATTAAAATCTCCTGAAATCTATCATGAAATTTCGTAAAATCCTTTGAAAGCTCTTGAAGTCCCTTCAAATTTCTTAGTTTCTTAAATTTCTGAAAATGACACGAAATCTCATAAGATCCTTCAATATGTATTTCTGGAAATCCCAATTTGAAAAAAAATTCATTTTGCTTGAATTCTTTTAAATTTTAAGATATCTCTTAAAATTCTGTACAATGCTGGGTAAATTTCTGCGAGTATATGAATAAAAATTTTGGGCTTTGGAAACATTTTTTTCATTTATTTTTATTCCAATGAATATAAAAATAAAAAATTGTCAGACTAAACGTCTAAAACTTCAATCCAATGTATAACAGTCAATCTTTAATTTACATTTTTTTCACCTTGATATATTTTGAATTCCTTAGAATTCTTTAAAACTTACTTGAATCTTTTGAATTAATTTTCACCTTGAAATTCTTAAAATTATTTTTTAACCTTCTGAATCCTTTCAAATTCTGCTGAATTTCTCGGAATTATGTTGAATCGTTTGAAATATTTTTGAATTCTTTTGAATCAGTGCAAAATTTTATTTTGAATTTATCTGAATTTTGTTGAATAGCTTTGAATTCTTTTAAATTTCTTGCAATTTCTTGCATTATTTTGAATTCCTTTAAATCCTTTTGAATTATTTTGAAATTTTTTGCTTGGATTTATGAAGTAGGCTTCTTCGAAATTTAAAAATGTAACGATTTTGAATTTTACCAAAAGTCACAAGTGAATTTAGTAATTTTCTTAAAAAGTAAAATAGTCAGTATTTAATAATCGATTTCATTTATTATTCTTGAATTTATAGAGGATAATTTAATTCTATTTTTTATAAACTAAAGGAAATAGATAAAAAAAATTGTTGATGTAAATTTTCAACGCATGTAGAGGACAAATATTTGAGCTGTCGTGTAATTCTGTCAATTAATGACTTTAATTATTACAAAGTTAGATAATCGCGGAAGCAATTAAGGCTCTTGAAGTTTACAAGATAAATTGTAAATTTAAGCTTTGAATTATTTCAAATGATGAATTATGAAGAAGTTAGAAATGAAGACAACTTTTGTGATAGTTAAAGAGCTTGAAAAAATCAGATATGTAAATCGAAAACCGGAATTTTTACAATAACAAGTGACTCGGTGACCGAGAAACTGATTCTCTTTATTTTACAAGTGAAGTGAAGTCTATTATTACATATTACATGATTCTCTTACTATTATCCTTGCTGGTTACCCACAAGATTTTTTTTACTCATACTTTCTTTTTTTTATACAATTATTACTTTTCTATAATAATAATCATGCAAGAGAAAGATTATAATTTTATTTATTTATTTATTGTTTAATTAATTACTATTTGACAGTTGTAAACAAATTGTAATTCGTTTTTATATTAGAGTCCAACAATTTTCAGAATTTTATTGACAGTTCTACTAGAAATATTACTAGTATTTCGAGAAATATTTAGTAACAATCAGGAAAGAAAATAATAAGCAAAAATCTTAATTTGTAATAATGATTTTAATTTAATTCAATTTCATTTTCTAATATTATAATAAATCGAGGCAGAATTTACTTGTTTAATAAAACATAATTGAGTCAAATGAAATATGTACATAAAACTAAAAGCACATTTTGTTTCAATTGCAGAGTCTCTTGAAGGAATAGATCTGGATTGGATGTGATGACATTGACTCTGTTAAGCAAGTCGTCATCCTCTGGCCACCACGTGTCGTTTTTCATAAAAAAATATCAACTTTAAGGGACCATGTCAAGTCAACATTCGCTGACGACGCGTGGCAAAAACTTTTGGACCGAATTTTAATATCTTACTCAATCTCATTCTTACATTTTCCATAAGTTTATTCATTCTCAATTTAAATAATTAATTATACCATCAAAAAGTAGTCCCTTTTAATCGAGCCTATCGAAAAAAAATCAATAATAGTAAAAATTTATTCATAACACATTTTTTACTTTAAAAGAAAATTCGTACTTTATCTGCTACTTTATTTAAAATAACAGTTCTAAAAATAATTATAAATGAAAAATGAAAAATAATTTTTTTTTTAATTTTTAATGGCTATCTGCCTATTAAAGTTTTAAATTCAAAACGATTTGATTGTTTATCGATTTCTTTAATAATAAAGTTCTTCCAATAGTGTAATGAAGGAAAATTTTTTCGGTTGATTAGTTTTATTTTCTGTAAGTCACAGAATCAAAACTAAAAAACAAAAATTGTGCCTTCAATTTTAATTTTAGAGTTTGATTAATTTCTTTTTTAACATATTTTTTTTCGATTGAGAATATAAATTTTTTAATATAACACCGTGTAAGAATTGTAATAGTTATTATAAGCAAATAGTTTTCTTATTATTATTCTAATAATTGTAATTATTATTATTATTGTGATAGTCCTGAAAAGTGTCAAAGATAGTTGAATTTTAATTATGTAGAAAATTATATTGTAATTTTAAGATTACTGTATTATTAGGTTTACGATTAAGTTAAAGTTATCTCATTCATTTGAAAAATAAAATAAATTGATTTTTTCTATCAATTTTAAAATTAGTGATGGTTTAACGATTCTTAAACCGTTTTTTTTTTTTTTTTTGATAAGTGAAAAAAAATTTAAATCAAATAGATCGAGATAACTCTAATTATACCTTTAATTAAGTTACCTTCTCCGTGAATTTGTACATACTTTTCTATTGTTAAAATATGTCGTAACGAATAAACAACATATCCTCCTATTTTTCATTTATTTATTGATTTACTCTATTTAATTACAAAATAAAATCATTGACATTGTTACGTGTTACATATATTTTTTTACAAATTAATTATTTAAACGGATTAAAATTCTTCATTTTCCTTAAATTTCTTGAAGATTTTTATTAATAAAAATATGTATAATGCTACATATATATTTTACATTGCATTGTGAATTCATTAGTCAGCGTAAGACCAGAAATTAATTTTTAATTAAAAAAAATTAATTAAGTTTAAAATCAGTGAATATAATAATTAATTATCAACAGACATTAACAATAACTTCTATGAAAGTTTAAGTCCCTTCCTGTGACTAAAGGTAGCAGCACTTACACAATTTACGAATATAAAGCGGATAAAGAGATTGCTCTTTTAGCGTCGTCGGTTGATTCACCCTAAATATAATTAATTAATAAAAGGTGAAATAATTCAGAAAATATTTTTCACCGTTAAAACATTACTTTCGTTTGAAATAATTATTTAAAAAGTATGTATAAATATTTATACCAATGATTTAGAATAAATTATTGCTATTAATGATGTTGGAAACCAAGTTCTAATCTAAAAATTCGATTTCTTCATTTTACTCAACAAATATTGAATTTGGAATTTTATTTCTCTATATAATTGATCAATTTTTAACTAGAATTATGCCTAGAGAGCTACAAAATATTTAATTAAAATTTTTTTTAAGTAAAATGAAAATATTCAATTTTGAAGTTAGATTTTGAATTCTTCGTATCGAAATTAAATACTTTTTCGCACTTCGTGCATGCAGCAGTCTTATATTTGTAAAAAGATTAGCGCCTTTAAAAATATTATAGCTTTCAAGATTATTTAATTTAAATAATTTAAACTTGAGAGTTTAATAAAAAGACAATTCCATATCAGCATGTCAGATTTTATTTTCACAATTCGTTACAATAAATGCTTGACATAAACTAGCAAAACGATCTCATCCTCAGTTTCAAAAAGGACATTTTTCTCCTAAATGCACACTGGCTGACTAGTAAACAAATAAATACAAGTATACAGCGGGCTTAACTTTCAATGCAAGCAATACTGAATTCGTTAACATACTACCTTAAAAGAATTGTAATTCGAATTGAAATTTCAATTTAAAAACTTGCTTATTTCACGACTCAGTTCTAATTAATTTAAATAATAATTAATTAAAAAAAGATAAAAATCATAGGTCTATTTCTATCTATTTCTCTCTCCCGAATATTCAGTATCTCTAAATAAGCGCAGAGGAGTCCAAAAACGAAGAAAACATAAAATTAAAAAATCTAAATTACGCAGAATCTCGTTTTAAAAATTTGAATCTCCCGCGCCTTAAATGCAACAGCGCCATCGCACAATAAGTATAATTGCGCGCGAAAATTTGAATAGTCTGTCGAATTATCAAGAATCAAGAAATCGCGACTCGTCAAAATACAATTGCTTTTAAATTCCTAATTTTTCGTCGCAATAAATCTAGTCGAACGTCAATAATTCCCGATTAATGCTAATTAATATATTTTTATTAACATTATCGACCGTCTTTCGCATCTTGCCAAAGTCCAACTGATTTGTCCTGGAGTTGCAGATTTTGTTGAAACCAGTTCGACGAACTATTGAAGTCGCTCTCGGGATTCCCCGACATATATCGCCTATCGACTTTTACTCACAGCCAAACACTCCAAGCGACATTTCGTTTCTGGCGTATGAGAGAAAATATTCCAATGGTATTTCAAACTGTTATTTTCATTAAAAAGACATCTCAGAAATCATAAAGTAAACAATATAGCAATCACAGTTTCTGCACTTGTGAGAAAGGCAAATCTGTTCATCTATCGGCGGGATACGAAACTCAAGAATTGCGCGGGAAATTTAAACAATGAAAATCAACTAACTAAGCCTTGTCCGACAACAGTTGTAAAATTAATTAAGAATACATACAATAATAATCGTGTTAGATTTGAAAACCTCGAAAATCTCTCATACCCCACGCATTAATTCACATACGTAAATCTAATTTAAACGACTTAATTTAAATGAAGAAACGTATGGTAAAGTGAAAATGAGAAGGGGATTTAGAGCAAATAACATAAAGGAGTAAGGGGGTGGGGGGAGGGCAATTATCACAATTTTCGAGCAGTCTACCTAATGAGATCTCTTTCATGGAATGAAATAAATAGAACGAATTTTGGTGTGCCTAGCGTTGTTGGATGATTTCTCGGTTACTTTCCGAGGACAAACTCGTTGAAGTGATTAGGATGAGAAAATTGAATTTCAGTATGGGGGAGACAGCTGTTGACGTAGCAGTCGAGAGAGTCAGTACTGCAGCCAACACATTTGTTGCAATGGCAAGCGAGACCTTCTCCACACATTCCATATTTGTCGTTGCGTCCTCCACATATCTCACCGGGACCCTGAAAGAAAATTCAAAAATTTAATTACTGTATTGTACAAGACTTTATTTTATTCTACTGAATAAATTGTATAGTGTTAACTATATCGTACTCTACAATATTACGCACTGTATTTTACTGTATTATTTATATACAGTAGTTCATTGCATTGAACAATGTTATACATGTGCGTTATTATTCTGTAGAGTATTATACACTGTAAAATTCCATTACATCGTATTACACTATATTGCACAGTAGTATGTACAGTATATTAAACTGTATTGAATTGTACTATACAATATTATATATGTATTATTATTCTGTAGAGTATTATACACTTAATACTTTATAAGATTATTATACTATACAGTGTTATACAGTACTAAACTGCATTATACTAAATTACACTGTACTATACTGTATTACACGTTATTGTATTGTACAATCAAAATATACAGCACTATACCCTATTATCATTATACTGTAATTAAATTTATTGCATTATAAAATTATAACTATATTGTACTGTTATGCATTAGCAATATCAACTCCCAGTCTGAAACATCTTAAAGTAAACCGCGGTGCAGTCTCCCAATCAATTATTCGTTTTGTTCAATCTTTAATTCACTGCCACACACACAAGAGTTCACAGAATTTTTTAAAAATAATCATTAAGTTATCCATCATTAAGAGTGCATTTCCTTAAATAAAAAATTCATCAATGTCAAATGTGAACTTTATTTACTTCTTGCTCCTTCTCATGATTAAATTGTGCATTGATTGCTTTCTGAAAGAAGAAATTAATCTTTTTGCCATATCAGATTGACTGTGATCGCACTTTGTCCTTTATGTTTATTGTATTTATATGTATATCATTCATCAAAGAATAAAAGAAGAAAATAAACAAGTTCACATATAATCAGCAAGTTATTTCTTATATTAATTCGTATTCCTTGCAAATTGAAACGGATTCAGACTAATAGACATTTTCATATTATTATACTTTTCAGACTTTCCCCAGGGGATCTAAATAAAAACGGGAACTTACTCGGCGACATTGCCAAACTTCGCACAGGGATGAAAAACTGACGCCAAATTTACACTTGTCGCAATCATCGCCACAAGTTTCGCACAAGATCCTCTCCTCCTCTCGATCCCTTATTGACGGATGAGCAATACATCTAGAAAAAAAAAAAAATAATATAGTTACAACAGGGATCACATAAATTTACCCAAATTTAAAATTTCCGAAATACATAGAAAATTCTCGAAAAAAAATAATACCGAAATTATAAAATTTTCCAAGTTAAATATGTATTTGCAAAATTGAAAAATCCTGAAAGAAAATAATACAGAAATTTAAATTTCCTGACGTCAAAAATTTCCGAAATTTTTATTTAAAATTTATTGGAAAAACTTTTGTTGAAAATGAAAATCAATTTTAAAACAAAAATTTCGGGAATTGTTAATTTCCAACGTCGGAAAAAAAAAATTTTCCTCTATTCATAATAAGAAATATTAATTAAGAATACTTACAAAGGAAGCACTGTGACCAATAGGAAAGCGTACACACTTTGAATGGCCATCTTCTTGTTCGGTGTATCTGGAACATAAAAAAAAAATAATTTATTTAGTAAGAAAACTTCCGAATATAATCGTAAAACTAATATCAAAGGAAATTTAAGTGAGCAATTTGCTTAGGACAAATTTCCTCGCACTTCCTGACCGGAGACATAAATTCTTGTTTATCTTCAGGCCTCAAGGGTCGAAAATAGATAAAATGAAGAAGAAGAAGAAGAAGAAGATGAAGAAGAAATATTGTAACTCGTACGAAATGTGTTTGCTGATGGATGTAAACTTAAATAGAATTTCACTATACTGTTTTGCTTTTTTCATTTTCATTTTCGGTGTTCGCTTTGGCGAGGTTTAATTGCTGTTTGTTTAAATAATAGAACTGTCTTCTCGTTACTGAAAGTGCGAATTGAGATCTTTGAAGATTTCCTCTTGAAGGCAACATTAGAGGGTGAAAAGGGTCACTAAATATCATTAGAAAGCCTTTTCAAATAAAGAATAAAAAATCCTCTCACGTATATTACGACAAAAATCCTCCTATCTTAAAACAGAGATGTTACCAATATATCGAACACATTGTTATTAAAAACCTGATTGGTTTCTTTGGAAATTCCGCAAATTTATGTCAATGTATCGAATTTGGAAACTATCTTCAGATTATTTTCGTTGGCAAAACGGTTACTAATAAAAAAGTTATACCTATAAAGATAGAAAATAATTTATAGTAATAAAAATAATTATTTTTATGTGAAAAATAAATTATTTGTGAAGCAAAACAATATTTCAAGATATATACCTCAGGTTAGTGAATATTATTCGAAAAATTAAAAA
This sequence comes from Synergus umbraculus, assembly GCA_900474325.1. NCBI lineage: Eukaryota > Metazoa > Arthropoda > Insecta > Hymenoptera > Cynipidae > Synergus > Synergus umbraculus. The sequence goes on along the minus strand of UCOK01009503.1, from coordinate 7,267 downwards.
GATTACTTGTAGTAAAGTTTTCACTATATTTTATGATAATAAGAAATTGTAAGGAATTTTATTTTCAGAAATTTTCAGAGATTTCTTGAGATTTATTGAACTTTCAAGTATTTTTAAGTATTTAACGAGATTTTATGGAATTTTGAATAATTTTAAGAGATTTATTCAAACTTAATGGGCTTTTGAGTAATTTTAAGCAATCTGAAGATTGCTTAAGGCCATGTAAGACTTACCCGATCCCTACATTACCGACATTTTTTGTCTGCAACGCTACGTCTACATTTATTGAGATATCAAATTGAAAATTTCTGAAATTGAAGCTAAAGCAGTAAGGTACGTTTATCTGGTCTTAAATAGTGACATTTGTAAAAAAAAATTTTTTTGAAAAATTATTTTTTTATTTTTACAAAAATTTCAGACCAGATAAACATACCTTAGCATATTTTCTTTAATTTTAGAAATTTTCAATTTGATATCTCAATAAATGTAGACGTAGCGTTGCAGACAAAAAATGTCGGTAAGGTAGGGATCGGGTAAGTCTTACATGGCCTTAAGATTCTGAATTTTAATGGACTTCATGGGATTTAAAATAATTTAAAGGGATTTTACGAATGGGATATTAAGTAATTTTAAAAGGATATAACGATAGGTTGTGGAATTTTAAAGAATATCAAGTAATTTTACGAAATTTACAGGAAGTTAACCTGATTTTAAAGGATGTTAATATGGGATTTTAAAATATTGTACAGGATATTAAGTAATTTAAAAGAATTTTAAGGGATTCGAGGGATTTCGCGGAATTTCATGAAATTTTAAATACTTGTAAAATATTTTACGATATTTTATGATATATTAAGTTATTTTTTAACGACTTTCAAGAGGTTTTACGAAATTCTATTGGAGTTTCAGGAATTTTAACGGATTTCATGATATTTAAGGGGTTTTAAATAATTTTAAGGGAGCTTACGAAACTTATGAAGATTTCTGAAATTAGATAAGAGATTACAAGTTTCTATATTTCAAAAATTATAAATTTCTCAATTATTTTATATACTAGCAAAAGGTGTGCGGATCATAATAGCTAGTTCATTAAAATTTTCAGCTATCAAAAGAATTGAAAGTAATAGTATTTAATGGATATTGCATTATCATGCAATTAGAGGATGGAATTTCATTAAGTGGAATGAATGTCATTGAATTTATGCCACGCTCTGATTTCATCACAGCGTGTCTTCTTCACGTGCTGAGGAAGAAGAAGAAAAGCAAGCTTTAACTTATTCATGTTTATTGATTATTGAATGTTGTAACTTAAGCGCCACAAGGATGTTTTTTTGAATATGATCTACTTCCAGATATTATGTATAAAAATGTGTGTCGAAGAATATTTATCTAAAAGGAAATTTTCTTCGCCAAGTGCTTAGTTTTAATCTCATTTTTTTTCTTTATACCTGATGAAAATGTATTTTCACATTCAGAACCAAACAGTTTCATTCCGATTTAATCTCAAGGAATTTTCCGATACGGATCAATCCGAACATTCAATTCGAATGAGTCCGTTCGAAATCCGAATGAAACCGAATTTATCTGAATTTTTTGAAATTATTCCGATTAAAATTTCAAATTGATTCGGATTGACCGAAAACATTCGAATTGAAAGTTTGTATTCATTCTGCATGATTAACTCGAATTGGCCGAATTTAAGGGCATGTGATACTTTACCATAAGAGCAATTTAGTTTACCCAATTATACATTCATAATAATAAATATTTTTAGCGAATAAGAGTCAATAAACCTTCCTCTCATGTACACGAAGATTTATTCACTCTTATTAGCTAAAAATATTTATTATTATGAATGTATAATTGGGTAAACTAAATTGCTCTTATGGTAAAGTATTACATGCCCTTAAGCGAAATTATTCGGATTGATTTTTTATGAACCTCGGATTAAATCGGATTAAAAACCTCCTTCGGAATATTAGATCCGAATGAAACTGTTTATGGTTTGGATAAAAATTCCGGAGTGATTCGGAAAATTTCGGATTGGTTCAGCATTAATTTCAATTCGAAGCTTTCGCTGTTATTCTCTTTCTCTTTTGCTTTTATACTCCAATCGAATTTAATTTCCATCTCTGTTTTCGACAGATTTTAAAGATACACCTAAAAAGTTACTTTTTTCTCTTCCTTAATTTTTTAATTTAAATATAGAAATAATTAATATGAGATTAATAAAATTATTTATTATTATTATTATTATATTATTATTATAAAAATATTAATAATTCATCAAAATATTATTTAAAAAAAAAAGGGATTAGTTTAGTAAATTAAAAAGTAGACAATAATCCGAAGGTTAATAAATCCGCGCAATTTTCAAATCCGAGCCTTTAATCTCTTACTTTTTTTATTAGAAGAAAAATGTAAATTAATCCCATACAAAAAAGATATACAAAATGTAGAAAGTAACTGCAAAAATCGTAACTAAGTTAGGTGACAGTTACTTTTTAAAGAAAGTAACTAAGTTACCCTAAATGTTACAAATAATGTAACTTTTTAGTAACTTAGTTACTTGTAACTAGTTACTACCCAACACTGTTATTTACCTATTGAATAACTATTGCAAATAAGGAAAACTTCTCCGATTATCTAGGTCTTGTACCGTGAACTGTTTACTACAATTCGTAATCGAGCGGTCGTAATAAATAACAAAACAGAGATTACAGAATGTGTATGTTATAATCCTCTCTTTCCAAACACGGACTCATTAAAATCGGCGTGATTGAACACCTTGGAAACCAAAAACATTTATTTATAGAAATAATCTTTCAAATTTTCTTATATAATAGTTGAAAAATAAATTTCACTTTGTAATTCAGGCGTTGTTACATGTTTGTTACACACTAGTAACATTCTTGTCACAAGTATTTCTGTCATTACATTTTTTCTATTTTTAATTCTAATAGCACAATGTTATTATTTTGTTACATAACCGTTATATAAGTGTTATATATTCACAACTTAACTGTTATATTATAGTTGTTACATATCCTATTAGGTTCTGTTTTAATAATTGTTATATAACTATTGGAAAACGATCATATAAATATTTTATTGTTGTGAAATTAGTAATTTGAAAAATGTTATCTTTATACACCTGTTATGTAACATTTTAACAAATTCTGAAACATTCAATATTTTTCAAAACATTGACTATTTTTAAAAAATGTACATTCGGAAACTACATTTTTAGTTTTGTAAAATATTTCCAAACAAAATACAAATGAAATTCTGAGGTTTTTTAAATAAAAAAAATTACAAAGACTGTGATATAAAAGTGATAAAAAAATGTTTATCCACCCGGAAGAGATATCGATGCTCGTTAGGTAAGGTTGCAATTCTCCACTCCAGTGATATCAATGCCACGCCTCAAGTTTACAAAAACCATTTTTTTTAAGTAAATTTTTTCAACTAAAATTGTTTCCATTTTTTCTATCTGCTGAAATTTTCCATTCTTATCGAAACTGAAGATGATTATAAGAGCAGAAATGACTTGAGCAAATTATTAATTACTATCTCATTGTTTGTTTATTTCACATTTAATATTTTTATTACGTTACTTCTTTTATTCTTATCCCTTCTACTTGATTCACTTATTTTCCGAATAATAATTATTTTATCTCTGTAAAAACACTTTTTAACTATATATGTATACATTAGGGTGGTCCTTATTTACTCTTGGTGGTTTTTTTTTTTCGATTCTTCTTGGTCTCACCCCCCTATTTTGTTATAATGACCTAAAAAAATGACCTCCACCAAATTTTAACGAAATTGGTTAATATTAATATTTTCCTCAAAGCACTCAAATAAATTTCTTATGTAATTAATATAGGTAAAATGCAGGTATTTTTTTTTATATCTCACCGCAATCCTTTGGCTCTATGCAATTGTGATCTTTAGACTATGTTTAAAAAAACACATCTAAACGAAAAAATTTTTTTTGCAAAATTTACAAAATGGAAATTGTAATTTTAGTTAAATTTAGGGGTCCGCCATTTTGTAAATTTTGCAAATAAAATTTTTTCGTTTAGATGTGTTTTTTTAACATAGTCTATAGATCACAATTGCACAGAGCCAAAGGACCACCCTAATGTACACATAAACTCTCTTATTTTAATTAACTCACCGGTGAAATCTCGAGATGGAAGCGAATCGAGAAATCCGAAATGAACGACCGGGCCTTAAATTGTCCAGGTTGTCCATCGACTCGGTCACAAAACTGTATAAATTTTTTTATTCGAAAACTTCTTGTCACTGTTTTAGAAATCCACAATTTTTTGTCCTGCTGGGCTTAAAATCCTGCCCAAAAATTGGGCTTCGCTTTTATTTAGTCCCCAGACAAATAATAATTTATTGTAACTTAATCAACAGTTGGAATTGGATAACTAGTTGATTTAAATCATTTAATTTAATTGATTTTAACTACATATTACTAATGCACTTTTTTTTTATTCTGAAAGGACTCAAATTCTGGAATGAACTGAATTTTTCGAATACTCTCGACCGACTAGAAACGAGAAACGGATGAAAGTGGTCTTTCTGTCCCAGAATGGTTCACTAATCGCCCCACTCAAGTTCTCAAGTGACTCAAGTGCTGGTAAAAGAGTTGGGGGTAAAGTTCCCACGTGGAAAGATTCTACAGAAAGTGTTATTCTATGGAAATTCGATGTGAAAATTCCACTAATTGTGGGTAGCCAATTAGTAATAAATAGTTATTAGTTAATAATTAATTAGTAACTAGAGATATTTTTAGGTATGGAAATTTTATAATCAGGGTGTCTACTGACCAGGGAATTGGAAATTGACAGGCTTTTCTCGATTTTCTCCCAGTCTTTTCCAGTCTTTTACCGAGGTCAAATTTTTTTTTCTTTTTGTGATTTGGAAAAAAAAAATTTTTTAATTTGATAAAGTAGAAATAGAATAAAAAGAAGATAAAGTAGAAAAAGAGTCTATTTTTCAATAAAATACAAAAGATTCCCGATCCGAAATGAAATTCCCGATAAAATAAAATTCCCGGATTTTTCTCGATTTTCCGGTCGCTAGACACCCTGTTCATAATAGCCCTATAGCGAAACCCTAGCGAAAACTTCGGATTGAACTTCATTCCGGAATTTGTGTCCAAACCAAACAGTTTCATTCCGATCTAATCCGAAAGAAGTTTTCAATCCGAATGAATTCGCTAATTAGAATCAATCCGAATGAAACCGAATTTATCTGAATTTTTTGGAATTATTCCGACTGAAATTTCGAAATGATTCGGACTGACCGAAATCGTTCGAATTAAAAGTTTGTATTCATTCTGATTAATTCGAATTGGCCGAATTCAAGTGAATTCATTCGGATTAAAGGTTCGTATTTTATTTAATATTGATCCAATCTTTTTTTAATTTGGAAAGAAATTTAGAAAAAACATTTTCGAAAAATTTTAAACAAAAGTTTTGAAAAAGTGTTGATAAAAATTTTTTTCTCATAACATAAATGTCATATACAGTTTTTACTTTTTTTTAATGTAATTTTTACAAAACTATTCTTGAATCATGTATTCATTTAAAAAACTCCAAGTTAAATTTATAAAAATGACTTAAAAAATAAAAAGTGAACAATTACGTTAATTAATTGGAAGATTAAAACAATTAAATTTGGTACTAATTAAAATTTTATAATTTATCTCAATTCATTCACATCTTAAATTGGTCTGAAGAATGATGAATTATAGGCGAATAAAAATTGATAAGATTTCGATTGAGTTGTAGAATTTGTAAAAATAAAACACATTGAATAATTTTCTTAACCAATATTTATCGTTTTCCTTAAATAAATTCAGCAATCCGGACCAAGTACGTGTGCTCATTTTTATCAAACTTTTCCTCAACGTGAAAATTTGTACTTTTTTCATCCCTTGAATAAACAAACCATTTTTACTGTTTTTAGAATTTAATATTTATTCCTCTTCCTAAAATTATTTTGTAATTTAAAAATCGCTACAATTACGAAAAAAACAACAGTAAAAAAAGAGGTTTGCATGAAGTTCCGTATTGTCTATTATAATTATTTATCTTTTATTAATCGTAATACATAATAAAACTGCAGACTTAATGTCCAACTGATAAGGGTATCAAATTTTTTTCTTTCTTATCTGCTGGATTAAAAGTTTGAACTCCAGACAAGGAAAATATATATTTAATAGCTAATATGAATGCAACTTATTATTAGAATGGTTGGATTAGATTAGAAAAAAGGTAATTAGGCGAATTTATTTAAGTTGGAGGTAACTTAATTTAAGGGGTTCAAAATTTTTGTAAAGCATTTTAAATTAACGCTGATTTAACCTAAATGGAAAGAATAACCTAGGGGGTCTTATAACTTAACAAAAAATCATTTATTCAGGGGTGTCTTAACTTGCTACAAAAATAAACTGAGAGGTATCTTAACTTAGGAACGTATTAACATAAATATAACTTTCTTAGGGATATCCTAACTTAGAATAAAATAATTAGTCAGGAGTGTCTTAAATTATAAACAAAATTAGGGTTAATTTAAGGCCATGTAAGACTTACCCGATCCCTATCTTACCGACATTTTTTCGCTGCAACGCTACGTCTATATTTATTGAGATATCAAATTGAAAATTTCTAAAATTGAAGCTAAAGCATTAAGGTACGTTAATCTGGTCCTAAATGTTAACATTTATAAAAAAAATTTTTTATTTTTACAAAAATTTAAAACCATTTAAACATACATTAGCGTATTTCCTTTAATTTTAGAAATTGAAGCTAAAGCACTAAGGTACGTTTATCTTGTCTTAAATATTGACATTTGTAAAAAAAAAATTTTTTTTTGAGAAATTATTTTTTTATTTTTCCAAAATTTAAGACCAGATAAACATACTGTAGCATATTTTCTTTAATTTTAGAAATTTTCAATTTGATATCTCAATAAATGTAGACGTAGCGTTGCAGACAAAAAAATGTCGGTAAGGTAGGGATCGAGTAAGTCTTACTCTGGTCTTACATGGCCTTAAGTGACGAAAAAAAAAACTCAAGGAAAGAATGTCTTAACTTTAGGAAATAAAAAATTAAGGTAGCCGAATTGAGAGGAAAGGGGGGGACCAGGAGTGCGGCCTTGATGAAAAAATATACATTCCTAAATAAATATGATTTCATATAAAAATTCTACATACATACATATATATATATATATATATATATAT
>UCOK01009502.1:0-21007 GCA_900474325.1 Synergus umbraculus | reverse complement strand
TTATTATTATTATTATTATTATTATTATTATTATTATTATATGTATATGTAAGAATTCACAATTCGTGCCCTTTTCTAATTCAGAAGTATTTCAGTAGATGTCGCCTGTATGTTTTTCAATGTAGGATTAAAGTATGTAGCCTACCTATATGGCGTTAAGCCATCTATAACTTCTCTCTTCTATGTTTCGTCCCAGGTCCGTTCACTGGACTCATCAGTAAGGCAGTGTGAACGGACCTTGCCTTAGACACAGGGAAGGAGATTTTCTCAGATGCCGGGAATCGAACCCGGGCCGTCTATAGCTTCTCAGCGTAGAGCACTGTCGCTGAGCCATGCTGTAAAGACGATGGAAATGGAAGGGGGAACATAGCCATTCTGCAGGCTGGCTAGTCCCCACATCAATTTTTTAATCACAGCATTTTTCTTTGTACCTACATGTTCTTCTGTGAATCGCGACACGAGTAGTATATTTCTGATGTAAAATTATAGTCACAATAAACGTTGAGTTCGTATTTTATTCAAAATTAATCGTCTACCTGCTGCCTCCCTACCTATTATTATAACTCAAATTAAAATATTAAATTTTATAATTTGAGTGCTGATTATTTACATCCCGCACGTAATTTTACGTACAACGCGAGCGAATTTATGGCCTGTATATATTTCTTCATGGCAGACGTATATATTGGTTGAAAACAAAAGTATGTATTTTTACCACGTGTCACGCTGATAGAATAATTTCCATCGTCGCACGATGTAAATTTACACCAACTTTTTTTACAGTGCGCACAATGTTTGACATGAAATGTCATTAAGACTCTGACTAATCAGACGAAGTTCTCGTTACACATGTAATATTATTTACGCAATCAAGTGTTACGCGAGGTCAGCCCATTGCGTTCAGCAACACAAATTATTATCTTCCGCTTCGCATTCAAAGTTAGAAATCCATAATCGCCACTGATAGTGTATCTTTGATTAGTCAGAAATATTTTTAATCCACGACGCAATTATGGTTTTAATCTATATATTTAAAAATAGTTTCCCGTCCTACATTCTCCGTCTACTTTCGTTCAATTATCTCAAAATAATTATCACATATTCATCAGAGTGATGTCTAGCGACTCGGGAAGAAATAGTCATTTTTTGGAAGTTAGTGTATCTTGAAAAATATGTGAAATTGCCACTTGAAAATTATAATAAACAAATAAGTTTAAAACAAATTTAAAAAAAAATTATATATACGCTCTAACTAAAAAGTAAAAAAAAATAATTGATTAATTATTAACATATTATTATTATTATTATTATTATTATTATAGACATAATATAAAATATGAAAGTCATAAAATTCATTTACGCTAATTAACTGATTAATTTAATTAATACGTTAATTCAAATTTTTTTTCAAGTAATTAATAAACATAAAATTAATTTATATGTAGGTGGATATAATAATAAATTAATTTTATGACTTTCATATTTTATATTATTTATATAATAATATATGCAATAATTAATAATCAATAATAATCTCGTATACCTATACTCTAAGTTTTTTCGGGAGGCGTTGTTTTTATAGGCGTGCCATGTGATGCACGTGTTATTTTAGAGTTGTAAGCTAGATTTTATAGGTTTTTCCTTGAAAGCTTTTCGGTGCGAGCGCAGAGTGCGTTCATTATTGAAGAGAGCTAGGATGACCACTTATTTATATTTTATTAGAGGCATGCACGGAGAAAATGGATATTGTGCAGTCATCTAAAGATATTCAGTTTCAATACCTACACGGAGAGAATTATTGTGGCAAATTTTGCCAAACTTTCTGGCAGTGCACGATATGTGACCAGATCAGTAAAATTTGCTTAATTTTTTGAAGATTTTTCCAATATCTTCTTATAAATTTTTGCCAAAAAGTTTGGTAATTGGTTTAGAAATCTGACGCCAAACATTTACAAAATTGAATGGCATAACAAGCCAGAAAAATTGGCGCGTTTTACCAGACTGTTCAGCAATAGTCAGCGTGCTCGAGTTGATCGAGTGAATTAGTGAGCTGAGCTCAACATTTTACCACAGAAGTTTGGTAAAGTTTCCCTGTACAAAATTGATATAATTCCTTTCGAAGAAGGAATCTGTTTTCCTATGGGAGTGGTATGTCTTGGACTTAGCTAGCGTAGAAAGAATATTTTCCAAGTGTCAGTGCCGGTGCCAGTTACAGTTTTCATATTTTCCAGTACATCAGGATTCAATGTTATCGATTGACTAAAAATGTATACATAAAATCTTAGCTTGCAATAATTGTTATTTAAAGTACTTTTGTTTAAAAGTTTTTTCCATATTAAAATAAATATTTTTCTCTTACAATACATGTTTAATAGCAATAATATTTTTAAAATAATATTCTCAAACTACTTTTCAATATTAAAAAATACATATAATTGCACAAATGCAGTTCTAAATAAGTAAATAATTCAATTCCACAATAAATAAATAATTAAATAATGTTAAAATTCAAAAATAAAGTCATTTTTGATAAAGAACATTTTTAAAAGGTTACGAAAATTTTTTCCAAACTCAGGGTTACATTAATTTTTGATCTGGTACTGTTTCTTTCTTACAAGTAGTGATATTTTTACTCGATTATTATATAAGAACTGAATAACCTACGGTCTTCAGAGCGTAGCGTGCGACATATACAGTATAAGATTTGTAAGCGTCGTTGTATGTATAGCGTGTAAGGTAGGTTATAATTGATAAAAAAAGAAGTTCGGTAGGTTGTGTTGATATATATATATATATATATATATATAAATATATATATACAAAGTAAATTAAGTGAGGATTAACTTCGTAGGCAACCATCCCCACTTTTTTACCTTTCACCGAATGGTCCGAGTTGCCAAAGAGTTGGGTAAAATATGCCTCTATTCGCAGCTTCTTTTGACAAACCGTCTGGCAAATGTCATATTAATCTACGTAAAAGTGGTTAAAAATTTAAGTAATATATCCTATAATGGTCAGATATTGTGCACTGCCAAAATAATCTGATAAAATTTGCCAGAATAATTTTTTTCCGTTTATCTGGATATTCAGCCTCAATATCTTAGATAGGCTCAAATAGGTGACTATATTGAGTAGGGGAGACCGGGGCAAATCGTAACATTTTGAGTTTGCAAATTTTTCCTGAGTATATTATTATAGAGTAGAAGAGTGGGTCGAAATGGCCATTTTTTACTATTGAGCCCTGTAAAACTCACTCGCGAATGAAAAAATTACTAATTAATAACTGATGTACCTAGCATTGCAAAATTCACGTTTTTGGCTAATACTTATATGTGGAAACTATGTATTTAAAAAGTTGGAATCTTTCTAAATTTATAAGTATAAGGATTGATAACTCAAATTTTGACTTTACACCAAATTTCAAGGAATTATATTTAGAATATTTTAAGAAATGCTTAAAGTTTTTATAATTAAATTTTTTTAGAATTTGAAGAGATTTTGTACAATTTTAAGATTACAAAGTGGTTTTTAAAATCAATTCTAAGAGATATCATGAAATTTTAAGAAATCTCAAAAGGCTTAAATTAAAAAGAAATTAGGAACTTAAAATATCTTGAAATCTATTAAATTCTACGACAGAATTGAAAAAACTCTTGAAAATCTCTTTTAATCTTTTAAATTCTGCAAAACTTCTAAAATTCATTTTAAAAAGACATTTCTCTTTCTAAATAAAATAATAGTTTATTTTCTCTCTTCTCGATTCTGGACAGAGATTATTGAACGGTTTAAGCTATAATTTATGTAGCGAGATTGAGTTCTTACTTGACTAGACTATACAATCGACTCGCAACTTTTGCGACTTTCCTGTGAATAAATTTCTTCTAACTTGGAATCGATTGAGACCCGGTAGGACACGGCACGTACGCGAGAAAGATCGTGTACCAGTTTCTTAATTGTGGTTTGAAAAGAAGATATAGAAAAGGATGAAAAACAGAGAAAAAATCGCATATCCGGTTTCACTCCATTTGTCAGAATAATTTCGCTTGGTGAAATTTCGCAGGACAAAGAAGAAAATTAAATCAGTTATTTTCTCATTGTATATAGAAAATTAAAAGGGCTATAAAAAATCTAGAGAAAAATGTCTAGATTTTTGAAAATACAAATTTTTCAAGGGATATACTTAAGGTTCTATCGACCTTAACGAAGACACATTCTCATCTCAAGGCACTCGCGCTTCGTGCACGATATTTGATTTAATCCTCATTCAACCTCGTGCTTCGCGCTCGCTGGCCGACGGCGGCAGCTCTAATGTTTAACAACATTTTTTATGTTTAAAACGACAACTATACCTATCCGATGGAAAAGTGGTCAAGGGAGAATTTTTAGTTCTTTTTAAGAACCAATTATTATGTTTCTTATATTATTTTCTCTGTATCCTCGCACAGGCGGAAAAGTCGGACTTAGGCCGGATCTTACAAACGGCATAGTATACCGCGCTAAGCGTTGGCTCGGTACTGGTTTAGTACTGTCACAGTAGGAATTCGAGCACGGTACATATCTATACCGAAAAAAATTTTTAATTCAAGAATTATCAAAGACAAACTTTTCGGTACATTTGTTATTCTACCAGTAAAATATCCTATTGTACCAATCTCTATTACGCTTTTATGTTCTGCAAAAGTGAACATTAAAATTATTGAAAATTTTATATCTTGATGAAATAGCTCACTCTGTTCTTCGCTATAGTCTCGGAGATTTTCTGGAAAGTAGTCAAGATGAGAATGTAGGAAATGTAACTTTAAGTTCATTAAGCAGCCTAAATTTGTAAAACGTTTCAACAAATCTTCATTACTAAAGTATCGTAATCATCACCCTTCTGATTTCCCAAGAAATTCTCTGCGACCTTTTTGAAACTTGACCATGCATCAATCTCTTTAGGATTTCTCGAAATTTCTTTCCCAAATATTGCAAACAGTTGCCATCTTTGTCCAAGGCTTTGACAAACAGTTTAATTAGACCAAGTTTGATATGAAGAGGCGGAAACAAAATTATTTAAACGATCTAGTATTGGTTCACGTATTATATTTTTGGATCCGGGATGGAAATCTTCTCGCTTTGGCCAATCTTTGAAAAGAAACAGAAATTCTCTGCATAGATCTTTCAAAGAGAAAAGAGTTCGTTACAAAAGAAAAAAAGTGACCTACATATCATAGACTTATCTCAAAATCAAGAAGTTTATAGTTCTTTGTTTTATTTATTTTTTTTTTATGATGTTATATATTGTCGCTGCAAGAAAGGTGAAAAGAAGTAGGGGTGAGCAGGGCACAGAGGACCGGCATGGCACAGGGGTTCGCTTCAATAAAATTATATTTTGTGGTGCGATCTCTTCGTAATGACCGTAATTACATTCTTTAGTGTCAAGTCGAGACGCATTTTGAATCAACGCTTTTGGAAAAAAAATATGAAAAACGAAAATTCAAAGAAAGCTTATAAGAAACTTTCATACATATAGCCTTCTCATTTGTTTATAAGTGCTTTCATTGTTGAAATGTTTATTAAGTATATGTTAGTGTTCACTTAGCTAACTTTTTGTCGCAGTTTCGTTACCGAAATGTTTGATGTATTAAATGTAGGTTATCATTGTTTATGAATTGACTGCGGGAGCACAGAGGACCAGGTAGTGGTGGGACACACAGGACCCATGCAAATTGCGACTATAAATTTTATGTCCTCACTGTTGATAAAATATTTTTAATTATTTAAATATTTTTTAATTTAGCTGGTGCACATGCATCATTATGCATGTGCTGCAGTAGACGAGGAAGACGAATATATAATTTGTTTGAATTGTTCTTAAACATTGTATAAAAGTTCTTTAATTCTTTGCTTTATTTGTTTTTTTAAAAACAAAATACGTTGAATAGTAAAAATTTATATTTTATATATGAATTACATACGCAGGGCACAGAAAATCGGCAAAGTCCTCTGTGTCCCGCGGGCTGGGGCACAGAGGTCCAAAAATTTTTTTCCAAATTTGCCATTATATACTCGAATTAAAAATAATAATGTATTCCAGCAAAGCGTTTATCGAAAGTAGATAGTTTTCACGATATGTACACCAAATTTCAATTAAAAGTACGCGTTATTTGTAATTATATCACCGAAAGAACGTTAAGCGGTCTTCTGTGCCCTGCTCTCCCCTACAAAAAAAATTTGAAAATTGTAAAAAATTTTGGTGAACCTCGAATTTGGATTCAGATACCCCAAAAACGTATCATTATGGTCTCCCACAACCATATTTCTTAAATTTTTAATACCGTGTAAACTTTATTTATAACAACGTAAATATCCTTTGATTGACCTTGATTGTCTTTGATTGATTGTCTTGATGGAAACAAATTTATAATACGTACCATATCTGGACGTAAAATTTTCCGCTCTTTTCGAATCTGTAGTCAAAAATCCATTTTTCGCCACATTTAACTGTTTTTACCTTGAATTGACCTTGATAGTGATTCGATAGAGTCAAGTAGATCTCGGATTCGGATTCAGGGATCCCTAAAAGGAAATCATTTTTTGACTTAGCGTGCCGTAAAACATAAGAGTATATGGGTCACCCTTCTGTAATAAGATCTTTTTTTGTGTGTCTGCGTAATTGTTTTTAAGATATTTTTAAAAATTTGTTCATTGTACATAATTTCTCAGTGTAATGCCTGTACCGTCCCAGTAGCGACAGACGACACCCAGCCGAATGACATTTCAGACGAATGCTAGTACCGTGCCAGTACAGACTTTCAGTGAGTACAGGCATTATACAATTTTCAATACCACCGCCCCAGTATCGCCAGACAACTCGTCAAGTGGAAATTACATGGATAGAGCCGATTCTTACAACTGATGGCGTGGTACCAGGTGTAATTTACCAATATTGAAGAAATATTTAACCAGTAAATTGTTCAAATCTTTAAAGCCGAAAATTTGCTATAAGCTGCAGCTTATATTGTAGATTTTTTATTTATTTATTTTTTTCATATTTCATGTTAAGTTTACCGCGATGATTTAGGGGTTAGGAATTAGAAATTTTGCGGAGCTTATGGGTTCGTATCCCGCGGCGAATAAAAGTTTTAATAAAATGCGATTTTAAAAATAGCATAGTGATTGCTTGAATAACGGTGAATAAATTGTGTTCCTAAATATGTCAGCAAATATAGAATATTATAATTATATAACAATAATGCAAAAGTTTTTTTGTTTCATCGAATCCTGAGGCACCATTGGCGCAGTTCTGTACCAGCTATTATTAGGTGCACAACTTTACTTCCACCGATTTTTTCGAAAATTTGAGGCTTCATTCTGAAAAAGTGATTACCTGTTTATGATTCAAAGTACTGTCCGTCACTAGCCACTACTTTTTGCCATCTTTCGGGCAATTGTCGGATACCATCTCGAAAAAACGATGCGTCTTTTGAGGCGATCCACAAATCGATCCATTCTTTGACAACAAGAGTAAATTATATTGAATATTAATTAAATAGAAATAATAATAAATGATATGTAAACTAGGGTCGAGCCTGGGCCAGGCTAGGGGCGATCTGGCAAATATGTACATACTTTACGTGATTTTAAAGAATAAATTGCAGGGAATTTTAAGGGATTTCAATAAATTTTTAATTATGTATAAAAAAATTTAAGAGTTTTTCAATGTATTTTCAAGATGTATTTCAATATTGTGTTTCACAAAGTTTAAATAAGAGTTATTTCGCGAGATTTATTAGTATTTAAAGAGTCATGGAATGTGAATTTATATGTTTTTCATACTTTTGTTCCAGCACAGACTGTTATTTAGAGTGCAAGCACATTCTTGCTAAAGAAATAAATACGCGTCGTATACGAGTATGTTGGCGTTAGGTTAATAATGGGCTGGCCAATTAAGGGTTAATTGAGTGTATTTTAGCTAAAACTAACCGCATAGTCGGCCGTTTATAGCAACTGCTTATATTGTACAGTACCTACACATACATATATCTACCAAGAGCTAATTCGACCAAGCTTCGTAGTGCCCTGGGAAAATGCTTTCAAACGCAATCCTAACGATCGTCACGACCATCATGATAAAGCCAACTAATGCCACTATCGAGAAATGCCATTCATATAATTCTTACCGACGACAGCAAGCTATTTTACACACTCTAATCGAATCAACAATCTGAAAAATTCTCAAAATTACTTAATCTCTAGTATACAGAAAAAACAAAACAAATGTTAAAATTTCTAACAATTTCTAATTAAAAATGTGTCTGTGTGTTTCTTTCTTTCTTATTTATTTATTTATTTATTTATTCATATATTATTATAATAATTATTTAGGGCTCTTCCATAAAATGTGTGGTTTCCATAAAACATTTAGGTGTTAAAAAAATAAAAAGCATGACTCTCCTTTTTTGAAACTAGTGTCGCCATTTGTTGATTCAGATTTTTCTTACAAAAATAAAAAAATAAACCTCATAATTTTTCATTTTATTTTCGTTTTTATAGTGGTATAAGTGTACAAGTATAGTTTTTTTAATTTTCTTTCATATAGTACTATTATTTTAAAAATTAAAAAAGCGCTCGAGAAAAGAAGGAGACAAAAACACTTATAGAATTTATAATATAAATACATAAGAGTGTCACAAAAGTTTTCTTCCTGTGCGCGCATCGCATTTATTGACGAAATGATAAGTATTTGAATGTTGAAAATTGTTAAAATGAGAACGTTGTCAAAAAATGATCAAAATATTTCCTTAGAGTTTTTGACAAATTTTCACGTTTTCTGATTCCCTGAACCTACAAAACATGTTTTTACGAATTTATCCGTTTGTCTGTCATCTGTGTGTCTGTAGATTTGTAGTTTGTGAGCACGATAACTTTCAAAAGAATTGACCGATTTGAAAATCCAAAGAAATGAACGAAAACTTAAATTAGAAAGCCAAACAACGCACTCTGAACGCACGATATGAAAAAAAGTTAAGAGGTGAAAAATGTTTCTTTTTGAATGCTCTATAGGATTAGCATAACAACGTTTTGAATTTCCTTAAAAAATCAAAAGTTTAAATTTTGATCAAAATAACGCAAGATACAGAGAAAATGATAGAAACATAATTATTGATCTTATATAGATTTAAAAAGATGTTAAAAAGACAAGTTTTCGTTTGGCCATTTTTCAATAAAAAATAATATAACAATATCTTTGTATATCTAATTATTTTTGAAATTCTGATGAAAAAATTACTGATGAGAATGTGCTGCTTAAGGTCGATAGAACCTTAAGTAAATTAGTTTTCATTTGCATTTCACGATGTAGTAATTTAAATACAAGCATATAATAAGCATATATGCGTCTCGCAGGGCGCAATCGTCCCGAAGGGCGCAACACGTGGCTGCAAGCTGTCACACTCCTAAAAAATGCTTTGAAATGAAATTGACAGAAGTCGGTCAAACCCTTTCAATTTTATTGAAAATCCTATGAAATTCATAGAATTCATCATGATGGTCAATTGTTGAATAATTTTTTTGAGCTGGGCTTACATATTGTTGAATTCACCTGCTTGGATTTAATCGAATTCGCTTGGATTTGTATAAAGTTCATTTGATTTCTTGAAACTGTATGTACATGGAGACTCTGATATCTTAAAACGCGAACGTTTTCGGAATTGGCCATGTAGATACAGCATTAGAATTATGACAATCCTGTGATAAAAACTACTTTTATCAACTGAACATCTCGAAGTGAGTGTGTATAATAATTTTAAGAATATTATGTAAAATTAACTCGAAAAGATTTCAAGTAATTCCCAAACATTAGAAAATATTATAATAGTTGACGATGTTGCTGTCGTTTGTTGAATAGCGTGGATTAAGAAATGTAAAGATGTCAATGACTTGACATCTTTACATTAGAAAATATTGTTTGCAGTATTTTAGGAGAAAAGATTTCAAAGAAATTCTAAAGGTTATATACAATTATACATATATATTTCTCGATATTTCAAAAGATTTTTAAAAAGATCTTACTACCTACGTTACAGGAAATGAAGTCGAAAATTTTAAATCGTGCGCGAAATGGACACGTTAACAAATTATTCAAAATAGCTTATTGGTGAGTATTTATAGTTAATTGATGACCAATTGGTACTATTACGAGCGAATGGCACGTTTTATAGTCTCCTTTTATCGTTAAATTTTTTTTTCAACGTTCGCCTCATAAAGTAGTCCTACCCATTCTGGAGGTTTCTCGATTGTAAATCGTCGCCGGTCTTCGACGCCAGGTTCATCATTATTCGCAGTAAAGTGAATCGCCGCCACAAAGCGATATAAGAAAAAAAAAAAGATTAGAAAAAATAAAAATAGAAAAAAAGGAGAAGGGTTATCAATGCTTGGTTGAGTTTCTGGTTTGGCTTCTCACAACTCAGTTCATCGAAGCGACTGTGACTATATCTTACATTGCACGTATCTTTTCTCAAAGTGTAGACGCTTTATTAGCATTCATCGACGTATAAACGCTGGAAAATAAAAATGAAACATTTTCTGTTAGATTTGCATTGTTAGTTGATTTTTCGAATTAACACCTCTCGTCTAAGCGCATTTGAATTAAATCCGTTTTAAAAAGAAGCAATTTCGAAGAATTCATTAATTTTAGGCGAACTTTACAATTAATAATTATTGAGAAGGAGACCTAAATAATAATAATAATAATAATAATAATAATAATTTTTAAAATTATCAATCTTAACTACTTTTATCGCTGTTCTATACTTTTGTTTTAATTACGTTAATTTTACACGAAGAAGATGTATACTTTACTTAAGGGGTTATTCTACTTTATACGCTAAAAAAAGAGCTATTTTTGAACATTTTTTTTTGAGTATATCATGAACGATATGGAAATAAATATTTTTAGGTATTTATTTTATATTTATTCAATGTTTATATTAAAAATAATGGTTGTGCGTAGGCTTCTCAAAATCAAAAGGGTAAACGGTACCAGGGATATCTCGGTAACGGCTAGCTGAAAAAAAAACCAAAGTGGGTTAGCTTTAGTATGGAAATCTTTCCAATTAAGCCCAATTATTATTTGGGCGCCAATTTGGGCCCAACTGGGCAACCCTATTTGTAAAAAAATCTTGAAATGTAATATTTTTATTAGTAAAATAGTATTTTAGTTGTAATTTGGATTGTGTCTTGTGACCAATTATGATGAAATTTTAATAATTTATCATATTTAAATTCATCGGGCATTAACAGAGTAACCCCATTTTGGGCATAAGCACTACTCAGCGTTACAACCCCGACTAGAACCCAATTAGTAGTTGGGCATTTGTTGGGGTGTGATCGGGAACCCTAATTGGGAGTTGGGCAAATCAACTGGGGCCCACTTGGGCCCCAACCGGCTTTTCCACAGACCTATAGGTCTGTTGCCTATAATAATTAATATTTATGAAAAAGTAACAAAATGACAGACAAAAATCGAAAAAAATGCATTTTTTTCACTGTTTTCTTTTGTTTAAAAAATTAGTAAAAAGGTTATCTTTTAATATACGAGTCCAATCGCGCGCTGGAGCGCGCGTTTTTCGTTCTTGAAATATTTTACGTCATTAGGCTTACTGCTCACTTCATGCGTAACCAGTGGTAACGCTGACGTCAGAAATTGAGGTAACGCTATGGAGTTAGCTGAAAGTATGTTCTTTTTATAATAGGACTTCATGCGTAACCAGTGGTAACGCTATGAAGTTAGCTGAAAGTATGTTCTTTTTATAATAGGATTAGAGGTTACAGACCTAGTTCAATATGTGTAGAATGTGTGGTTTAAATTTTATAAGGATCGGTTGAGTAGTTTTCATAAAATCCTTGGTACCGTTTTAAAAACGTTGTTTTGAGAAAAACGCTTTTAAAACAATAACAATGCAATAAAATAAATAAAAAACAATTTTTTTACGTATTTTAAGACATGTTTTATCATACCTAAAAATATTTATATGCATATATTTCATGAAATTCTTAAAAAAAATGTTGAAAAATAGCTCTTTTTT
This sequence comes from Synergus umbraculus, assembly GCA_900474325.1. NCBI lineage: Eukaryota > Metazoa > Arthropoda > Insecta > Hymenoptera > Cynipidae > Synergus > Synergus umbraculus. The sequence continues at coordinate 8,939 of UCOK01009502.1, read as the reverse complement.
TTAGCGCATAAAGTAGAATAACCCTTTAAGGTTGAATAGATTTTATGGGACACATTCCTCACTAGGGCACTCACGTTTCGCGCTCAATATTTGATTTAAACCTCATTCAAACTTTACGCTCTATCAAAAATGGTCAAGAGAGAATCTGTAGATCTTTTTAATTATATATGTATTTTTTATAATATTGCTCTGTATCTCACTCCCTTTTTGGCATAAAATAATCTTACGCTCTTTTGGAACAACAGAAATGATTTTTCAAAAAATTGGTGAGTTCGCATAGTTTTTTCAAACCTTCTCTCCTCTCTATGTTGCTAAAAAACTCTAAATTTGCCTCTTTTTTCTTTCAAAATCTCAAGTTCAAGTCCAACTGAAAAGTTGAGAGAATTTTTGAGTTTTTCTATATTTCATTTACTCCAAAATTATAATAAAATAACTGAGAAACTTAGATAGGATTTAGGTGTTATTTTTTCGTGTAAAATACGCCCTATTTTTCGTATGTATGAATATGGTGATGTATACAGCATATTCGTCCCTGATTTAGATGTATAGGCATTATTTTGAAATAAGCTTAAAATGTAAGAGCTTAGTGGGCACTCGACATTGGAAACGTTCCTGGAACATTTTTTAACATTGTGTACCCTCATGTCCAGGAAGTTGTCCTAACCTAGAACAACAAAATATCCCTGAGACACTTTTCGCTCAGACTTGTATTTTAAAAACAACATCAACTTTTTGGGACTTGGAATAATTTTTTAACCTAAAATTTGCAAAAATGCGAATTTTGAAAATCGGAAAGTTATGCTGAGTTGTGCTAGCCTAGAACAACGAAAGATCCCTGATACACTTTTCGCATAACTCAGCACAATTTTCCGATTTTCGAAATTCGCATTTTTACAAATTTTGGGTGAAAAACTTATTCCAAGTTGAAAAAAGTTGATCTAGTTTCGATAATACAACTCTCGGCGAAAAGTTTCTCAGTGATGCTTTATTGTTCTAGGCTAGCACAACTCAACACAAGTCTTCTTTTTTTGAAATTTGCCATTTTGTACAGTTTATTTTATTTTCTTTCTTTCAAAAGTGTTTTAAGATTTTGAATTTATTTTTGCAGCTCAAGAATATATATATATAGGTATATAGGACATAATTCATAGCACAAGTTTTTTGTTGACAAAAAAACAAAATGGCGAGGCTGAGTTTTTTTTAATTGATTGTTTTTGGAAAATGGTTAGGAATAGCAAAGTTTTGTTTACGGCACAATATTGTGTGTCTTTCAGACTATCCAGCACAATAATTATTTTTTCGAATAAATCAATTGGCAAGGCTTAGGTAAAAAAATTTTATTTTTGATTTTTGGGGTACCATTTTCATTTTTTCAAAAAATATTTTACGGCACAATAGAGCACAAATCTAGCACAATTCAGCACAATTTTTATTACTTGGAATTTTAAAGTTGGCGTTTCCAACTTCCTAGACATTGTACCCTCCGGGAAGAATACAGGAGTGACTAGAATAGAATAGAATAGCTACCGTTCAAATCATCTGCTTTATGATTGGAATCCATTTTCGAGGCTCAGGTGCTTATAAGGATCACACACACACACACACACACACACACACTCTTTAAGGACTCGACATCATTCAACCCCAGGAGCTCTCCTCAGCTGTATATTATCGACCCTCAATTCCGAATAAGCTGCCTGCCTGCTGACTTAATGGATAATTAACAACCCCCTGTATCAGTTACCCAGTTATGAGTTTTGAAAATTGTCTCTAGTTATGCTAAGCATTTCGTTGTAAAGCGGTTTCGATAAACCAGCTTCCACAGGAACAACAGCTCAGCTCACCATTCCTAACACTCTCCAAGACGGAGTGTGCAGTAGTGGTGCCCTGCTGAACTTAAAGAGATAGACATTCGGAGATAGTAAGAGTATCTATTTTGCATCCCCAAAACGCTATCCCTTTCTATCCACCAATATGATAAATTATTAAAATTTCATCATAATTGGTCACAAGACACAATCCAAATTACAACTAAAATACTATTTTACTAATAAAAATATTACATTAATAGATTTTTTTACAAATAGGGTTGCCCAGTTGGGCCCAGATTGGCGCCCAAATAATAATTGGACTTAATTGAGAAGATTTCCACACGGGAAGATTGACATATCTGGAAACGCATCAAGATTCCTAAATACCAAATTACTTTTTATTTTTCTAAAATGCTATTTGTCATAATTTTCATTTATTATAATAATATGTTCATTTTACGTAATTTTTGTTTTTTCCGAATAAAAATTTTAACAAATTGCTATTCCATCAAATCATTTTCGGTGATTTAGATATCAGGAAAAATAGAATTCATGCGCCTCATATCTCATTACTTTTTATTTAAATTTCTTTCAATAAGCTTTACGATTTTATTCAGTCATTATTTTGAATTTAGTTTTAAAAACAATACAAAACTTTTTCAAACATGTTCAAAAGCATCTCAGTATTAAAGTTATTTTCTTTAACTCATGCCCAAAAAAATGCACGTTTTCAAAAGTTTAAAGCGGACTGGACGTTGATGTTTTCAGATCGGAGAACAAAGTAGGGGAAAAAACTCGTAACAGGGAAAAATATGATTTTAGCCTTGTATGACCTTTTCAAATATTAACACAAGTCTAAAATCACATTCTCGCACATGTATAGAATCGCACTTTTTTCACTTGTTTTTTGGAATTTGTCACCTTTTCACAATTTTTTTTAATTGATAAAGTTGAATAATATGAAAAATTTTTTATTATTTCCAGTTGAAAAAAAATCGGATATTTAAAATTCAGTCAATAAATTTTTCAATAAATGTAATCGTTTGCATCCTTATAAAATCTGTCAACAAACTTTAACATCCATATTTTAATTCCTTAAAATCATTGGAAATCATTTCAGGATAGCATAAACTAAAACTAAGATTAAGACTAAAACTGACCACAAATTTCTTAACAGGGTAACAACAAAACATTCAACATAAATTTTCCAAAAAGCAGCTTTATTTTTGAAAGACCTTATTTTTTTTTATCAGTGTGCAGTTTTCCAAATTTCACTTTTTTTTCTTCTCAATTTTCAACTAATAACATATAGATAGGTACATATTCTAATCGTATAAAACCCCTTGCATTTGTTTTATTAAAAAAGCAATTAAAAAAATGGTGATGGAATATTGGCCCAGTCTTCTCTAGGTATTTTAAACGAGTTTAAGAGATTTAAATACTATTTAAGTGAATTTAAGGGCATGTGTTACTTACCATATGAGCAAGTTTTTAAACCAGGGTTTCTTTCTACAATTTTTACATTTTCAAAAAAATTTTAGTCAACACCCGGACGTGTTCACGTTCTTGACGGATGTTGACCATAATTTTTTTGAAAATGTAAAAATTGTAGAAAAAATCCCGGGTTTAAAAACTTGCTCATATGTTAAATAACACATGCCCTTAATGAATTTCAAACGAATTCAAATGAGTGCAAGAAATTAAACATTAACATCTTCAGTGAGGTTAGGGAATTGAAAAGAATGAGAGGAATGTTTATTGACTCTTATTTACTGAAAATATTTACTATTATGAATGTATATAATTGGTATAACTAATTTGCTCTTATGGTAAAGTATCACATGCCTTTAGGAGTAGATTTTTAAGTATTTTAATATTAGGTGTACAACTTTGCTTCCGCCGTTTCTCGATAGATGACTGCAGCGGTAAGTGCCGGTTGAAATAGGCAGGTCAAAAATTTCATACAGTAAGCTTGGACATCTGTCAACATAACCACATCACCACATTAGTGAATTTGTATTTGCATCAGAAGTGTATTCTCGATCGAAGATGTCAGTTTTCGAGCCAAATTCTCGTCATTTGCGGGAAGTGTTGATTTTCTGCTTTTATTTAAAGAAAACTGCGGCTGAGGCTCATCGAATGCTCTCAAGTGCTTACGGTGACGCTGCTCTTAGTGAAAGAATGTGTCGTGAGTAGTTTCAACCCTTTAAAAGCGGTGATTTTGATGTCGAGGACCGGCATGGCGGCGGAAGAGAAAGAATTTTCGAAGATTCCGAATTGGAGGCATTACTTGCTGAAGACTCGTGCCAAACGCAAGAAGAATTAGCAGAATCATTGGGAGTCACTCAACAAGCAATTTCGAAACGCCTCAAAGTCATGGAAATGATTCAGATGCAAGGAAATTGGGTTCCTTATGAATTGAAGCCAAGAGACGTTGAACGCCGTTTCTTTGCTTGTGAACAACTGCTTCAAAGACAGAATCGGAAGGGTTTTTTTACATCGCATTGTAACCGGCGACATGCCTCCACATCTACGCCCAGACCGAATATTCACGGTGCCAAGGTTATGCTCTGCATTTGGTGGGACCAGCTCGGTGTGGTGTATTATGAGCTGTTGAAACCGAGTGAAACTATTACAGGGGATCGATATCGAACGCAATTGATGCGTTTGAGTTGAGCATTGAAGGAGAAACGGTCACAGTATCAAGAGAGACACGATAAAGTTATCCTGCAACATGACAATGCTCGACCACATGTCGCAAAACCCGTCAAGACATACTTCGAAACTCTAAAATGGGAAGCCTTACCCCACCCGCCGTACTCTCCAGACATTGCTCCTTCCGTCTACCATTTGTTCCGATCGATGGCACATGGCCTAGCTGAGCAGCATTTCCATTCTTATGAAGAAGTCAAAGAATGGATCGATTTGTGGATCGCCTCAAAAGACGCATCGTTTTTTCGAGATGGTATCCGACAATTGCCCGAAAGATGGCAAAAAGTAGTGGCTAGTGACGGACAGTACTTTGAATCATAAACAGGTAATCACTTTTTCAGAATAAAGCCTCAAATTTTCGAAAAAAATCGGCGGAAGCAAAGTTGTAATTTTTAGATATTAAATGAGCTTTTTAAGAAATTTGTGAAGTATTTAGAAAATTTTAAAGAATTTCATGGGATTTAAAAATTATTTTCGAATTTTAAGAAAATTTAAAAAATTTAAAGGGATTAAAAAAACTGTACTGCAACATTTGTTTTCAATAGCAGGTTTAAAGCTGTGATAATCTATTTGGTGATGACACCTATAGATATATACATATGTACAGCCAGACATACATATGTACAGCATGACAATGTTTGAATTTCTCCAAGTAAGGAAGAAAAAGGGATTCGAATTTTCTTTTTTTTTCTTTCACTGCCACAAAAATTACATACACAAATGCATTGGAGTCAAAGTTCCCCTGATGGTAGGATTGTAGTACGAACCGGAGAAAATCCCGGCAGCGAAATCCCACGTGGTTTGTGCGACCACCATGGATCCGTTTCTCGCATGGATCATTATTTAAGCATTCAAGGATACGGCGCGGCGCAGTGCGGTGTCAGTGTGGCTTATACTAACTGGCTGTGTTTATCGCGACTATATTTAGCTCTTCTGTTACTTGCCAACCGACAGACCGAACGAAAAAACGAAGGAATGAACCAGAGGCCGGTTGCTGCGTGTTGATTGTTGGTTGTTGGTTGTTGGTTGTACCAGGCAAAGCGGACAAGCCGAAGTTGAAGCTGTATCAGTTGTATCACCCGTTCCCATGATCGTTTCACCCCATCCAGTCTCATCTCATATGCACATCGCACACCAATCTCTGTGATGTCTTTTTTTCTTATTATACATGTAAAATATCTTTGAGTTTTACTGCACTCTCTGTGCATCTCTGTGATGTCTTTTTTTCTTATTATACATGTAAAATATCTTTGAGTTTTACTGCACTCAATCGAAATTAGTAAAAATTTCTCTAATTGAATTACAGTCGGCTCTGACCAACCACACACTGACTAACCCTTCAACTTTTTTTCTAAAGCTAAAGTGCCTTTTAATTCTGACGTTTCAAAATATACCGATGATATTCGAAAACACGTGACATGTTTGACATGTGGTTAGGCTCTGACTTGGACGTATGAATCGTAAAACTGAACATCGTACGTGAACATTTTAATACTCCATCTACAAAAAAATTGTACAGAACATAGAGTATAATTTAAAGGTACACCGATTAATATTCATTTCTTATTAATAAATTTACACTGCCAAAACTCAAACTACAATTATTTACCGTGTAAATAATTTTAACAATATATGTACATTTATTTATATACATATATACATGTATATAAATTTTTTCAAAATTAATAGTGTGTACCTCTAAATAATCCACTATATGTTCTGTACAATTTTTTTGTAGACCATGGAGTATTAAAATGTTCACGTAGATTTAGCTTCACGATTCATATGTCCAGTCAGAACCTAAGCACATGTCTAACCACGTGTTTTCGAATGGCATCGGTATATTTTGAAACGTCAAAATTAGAAGGCACCGTAGCTTTAGAAAAAGAAGTCGAAGGGAGGTGAGAATGATATAATAGTATATTTCGATACTAGTATGCGAATGTGATCTTAGCTTTGTGTGAACGTTTGAAAAGGTCGCACAAGGCTAAAATCACTTTCTCGTACACGTATCAAACCTTATTTTTTAACACGACGTGTGCGAACCTTGATTTAGCATACTCTATTCGGATCCTTTGTTTTTACTGTAAAATGGCTTTTATAAAATTTTCGAATTTATATAGCCAAAGTGGAATAATCTCTGTCTTTGAATCTGCAGATTGGTCTATTATGTATACTCTTTTAGTGTCTTAAAATGAAGTTCAAGTTCGTTTGTCATTTCGGAAAAAAAAATCTGATAAGAAGAAAAGCTCTAATTTTACCTATATTCACGTATCGTACGAATTGATGAAGCAATGCCAGGATAATAATATTGCATTCACTTTGCTGCCACACGCATTCGATGCAACCCTTACATGTTTAGATCTAAGAAAAACCATCAAGAGAAAGCAGTCTAAAGCAGTCTTTTCACAAATTTTGAAAAATCCAATAGAGCGAATTGGTAAGCAGGTATCTATCAATATCAAATTCAGGTTCAAGGCTTTCATATCAATTGACAGAAATCGTATTTTAAAGAGAGGTTACTATATAATGTACAGAGTAATGCGGAAGATGAAAGAAAACTCTTCACTTTGGGGTAATCTTTGCATCGTTCACTTAGAGAAAGAACGTGCAGAGGTATCAAATGTACCTTCTAATAGTCGAGGGGAAAGAATAAAAATTGGACCTGGAAAGCATGAAAAACCCACGTGGATGACCAAAAAAATCGAAAGGTATTATTGAAAAATTAAATGAAAAAATTAAAGATACACTGCTCCCTCGGTTGTAGTTCACTCAGTTGTAGTATTCCTAGAACTTGGGTTCGCTCCGAAACCGTAGCTACAAAGGGTGCAGTACCCTAAGTCAGTTTTCACTGTAGTTCACTCGGTTCAGTCATTCGCGGAAAATAACCAATAGGACGCAACCTACACAAAAAAGGAAATTTTTTTGAATCAAGTAAATGCAATAACTTGTGCCTATTTAACGAGGTGATTTTCTTTACTTGATTCAAGAGCAGTGATGTCCAAGCGTGAGTAAATGAGTAGTTTGCCTTCCCTCTCTCCTAACATCTTTAGTGGTTGGTCAAAAATTAAAATTCGAAAATTATATAAAAGCTTGGCCTGGGCCGCCCGGCACCGGAGGGGAAACCAGCCACCAAAGATGTTAGGAGAGGGGAAGGCAAACTACTCATTTACTCACGCTTGGACATCACTGTTCAAGAGCATTCTTTTTTCTGTATAAATAAAAAGATGATTAAAAGAATTATCGTGATGATTTACTACTGGTCTTATAAGAAATGTTTAACAGCAATTTTATGTGACCTTTTAAGGCTGATGGAATTTGAAAATTTCTCATGTAGAAAAACTCAGATCCCAGGGGCGCAACAATAACGGGGTTAAGACACCCAGACTGTAATTCGAGTATACCTACTTGCAATATGCATGTATGTCGAATTATTAGAAAGATAATACAATTCCACAATAAACGCACTTTTTGAGCAGTGAGAAATTCAAAATAGTATTTATGTACACTCAGAAAAAAAATACTCTGAGACTAAGAGTATGATCGTCTGAGCTCAAATCGTCTGAAATGGAGACGATTCAGTCTTAGATTCAGACTAAATCGTCTTAATCTCAGAGGAGCATAGTCTTGTATCAAGACGATGAAAATTCTGAATTTCAGACGATTATACTCTAAAATTCAGACGAAATACTCTTGCCTCAAGAGTATTTCGCGTGGCAGTGTTGGTCACCATGGAAACCAACGCGTGTGTGTTATTACCCTTTTTACCAATTTACAAATTTATTTACCTTTGAACCAACTTTATTACAATTTTATATAAAATTTTAAACTGAACTTATATTTTGTATATAATTTTAAACCAATATGCAACGTATATATATATATATATTTATTGATTTTTAATGTGTAGGGTGACTTCCGACACCCACTGTTTTGAGACGCTTGTTGCGCGTGTGTCTAATTCTGTCAACTTTTCATGTGGTTTAGCATTTTTCGAGCCAAAGGCAAAAGAGGGAAAATTTATAGGTTTTAGATAGAAAAAAATAGAGAGAAGAAATGAAGAATGGGCGCTTGATGATAAGTTTGTCGATTACTCACTTTTATAGTCCCAAAATAGCATTTAATATTTTCCTATCAGAAACGGCGGACATTTTGACTTCCATGATGGAAGAAACTCAATATTGATTCTTGCTAGAGATATTTTGCAATTGACTGTAATCTGGCGCGCGATTCAAAATCGAATTAAATTGACCAATGGGAGAATTTCTCTAGCAGGAAGCCAACACGTGCTGCGCGCGCAGGGTGCCACTGTCGCAGCTGTCAATATTTAGTTTCTTCCATCATGGAAGTCAAAATGTCCGCCGTTTCTGATAGGAAAATATGAAACGATATTTTGGGACTATAAAAGTGAGTAAT